>OY744526.1:2772258-2777258 GCA_963556195.1 Sepiola atlantica
ACACCATAATCAATCAAATATGCTACAAAGAGTCGTAAATTCCTTGCAAAAAAGAATGGAGCTATACATGCAGAACGAAGGTGGAAATTTTCAAAATTTGCTGTAATTTTAAACTCCCATAAATGAATTTGTTGAATAAACTTTCTGTTTTGTATTACCGTATTTTTTTACTTTAGAATTTCAAAAATAAATAGCTAAGTGACTTATGAATCACCCTGTATATTCTCTGCACAGACGGAGTTTTCCTCTGGTGTTTATTATTTTTGACAAAGAGAAGTTTCTTTTTAACCGAAATATTAAATAAATGATTTTTAATAATCATCCGGACAACACACAAACAGCCAACACCACATTTGCTGTTATGTAAGATTTTAAGAAAAAATAAATAGTAAGTCCCATTTCGATTTATTATTTTTGTTCCTTCCAGCTTATACAGCCTACCCGGGACTTTGCATTGCCCACATCCTTTTAAAAACATACTACTAATATATTTATATATATATATATATATATATATATATATATATATATATATGGGAAGAGAAGGATGAAGGTAATCCGACGTGATGGTAAAATGAAAAAGGAAAACCAAAAACTGGATGTTTTTTATGTGTACATCAACGTTTCGTCTTTATTTATAAGACTTCATCAGGATGATGATATAGAGAAAAGATGTCATGCAAGTACAAATACATGTAGGGTAGATATGTTGGGAGGAAAAATAAAATAAAATGAAAATAATGGCCACGTCTTGGTGGACGTCCGTACTTGTTAGAGAATAAAAATGAATGAAGAAAATGAGTGGGGAAAAAAAGGAAGGATGGAGGGAGCAAGGACTACTGTGGCTGGCGGTAAGAGAAAGAGGTGGGGGATGAGCAAGGGTAAAGTGGATGGCAGAGAGAGAGTAGAGGAAGAGGGGGAGGGAGGTGTTTGACCAGATGGCTGCGGTCAAGATTGAAGGGGAAAAAGTAAGTTGGAATGTTTGTGTGTGGGGGGTGTATGCAGGGAAAGGAGGATGGGTAGAGAGGGAGGGGGGGCTGTGATTTTGGTGGATGGGCGAAAGTTATGGTCTTAGAGAGCGTTTTGAGAAAATGAGGGAATTTAAGAAGAGGTATGGGAGAAAATAGTTGAGAGGGGGAGAGGGAGGATTTGTTGTGATAGGGTGTGAAATATTTGAAATATTTGGAAAATGATAGCAATGAGTGATGGATTGGAATGGGTGGAGGGGGGCGGTGATTGAAAGGGTGGGTGAGGAATATTTGAAATATTTGGAACATGAGAAAGTTTATTTGGACTGCAGTATTAAAAATGTGAGGGAAAAAAAACGGAAAAAGTAAGGAGAAAATGAGGATTCAGGGAGAAGAAGGAAGGGTGTGGGTGAATGGAAGAGTGTCATAAAGGTTAGAGATGAAAATAAAAGTTAACCATGATCAGGCAAAAGTCTTTGTTCTGTGAGGATGATCTTGCTTATTAAGGGTGATAGGTTAAAGAAACCATTTCGTTGCTTGATGGTGGTGAAGGAGGTGATGAGGGCAGTTTCCAATAATCTTCGCCGAGATTTGTTGTGGAGCTATTTAGTGATTTTGGCTTGTTCAAATTTGAACGCATGACCATGTTCTAGAGCATGGGAGAAAAGTGCACTAAGAGGGTTGTTTTTTTTTTTATGTCCCTTTTATGTTCATTTAATCGTTTCTTTAATTCACGTTGTGTTTCTCCCACGTAGAATTGATGGCAATCATTGCAAGGGACAGTGTATAAGCCGGCATGGGATGTGGGTGTTTTTTGGAAATGTCTAGATGTGTTTAGAGTTTGTTTTATGGATTGAGAAGTGGGTTGTACTGTTGGAATGCCTAGTTTGTTGAGCGTGTTGCATATGGATGTGTTATTGGAATGCGTGGGTAGGAGAAGGGGTCTGTCTTTCTCTTACCGCCAGCCACAGTAGTCCTTGCTCCCTCCATCCTTCCTTTTTTTCCCCACTCATTTTCTTCATTCATTTTTATTCTCTAACAAGTACGGACGTCCACCAAGACGTGGCTATTATTTTCAGTTTATTTTATTTTTCCTCCCAACATGTCTACCCTACATGTATTTGTACTTGCATGACATCTTTTCTCTATATCATCATCCTGATGAAGTCTTATAAATAAAGACGAAACGTTGATGTACACATAAAAAACATCCAGTTTTTGGTTTTCCTTTTTCATTTTACCATATATATATATATATATATATATATATATATATATATGGGAAAATGAAAAATCACAGCCCCCCCCCTCCCTCTCTACCCATCCTCCTTTCCCTGCATACACCCCCCATACACAAACATTCCAACTTACTTTTCCCCTTCAATCTTGACCGCAGCCATCTGGTCAAACACCTCCCTACCCCCTCTTCCTCCACTCCCTCTCTGCCATCCACTTTACTCCTGCTCATCCCCCACCTCTTTCTCTTACCACCAGCCACAGTAGTCCTTGCTCACCCCATCCTTCCATTTTTCCCCCACTCATTTTCTTCAACATTCATTTCTATTTCTCCAACAAATACGGACGTCCACCCAGCAGTGGCCATTATTTCATTCTATTTTTCCTCCCAATATGTCTACCCTACATGTATCTGTACTTGCATGACATTTTTCTCTATTTTATCATCCTGATGAAGTCTTATAAATAAAGACGAAACGTTGATGTACACATAAAAAACATCCATTTTTTGGTTTTTCCTTTTTCATTTTCCCATCACGTCGGATTACCTTCATCCTTCTCTTCCCATATATATATATATATATATATATATATATATATATATATATATATATATATATATATATATATATATATATATATATGTATGTATATATATATATATATATATATATATATGTATGTATATATATATATATATATATATATATATATATATATATATATTAGAATAGGAGAGTTAATATTTTTTTCTTTTAAAATATCTTTCTAAGAATTTAATAATAAATGAGGCTAAAAGCCTTTAAAAGTATGTTTAGATGCGATATTTATTAATAAAATCAAATCGGAACAGATTTTTTTGTTCTTTTTCATTTTTTACTTTGATCTTTTGACTAATAATTTCACTAGACACCTCGCATCTTCAGAGTATAAATAGAAGTTGTCATAGTTCCGTACGTTTGTAGCAGTTCGTAAGGATGGAAAATGGATGTTGTTGTTATAACGGTTCACTCATTTTCTGAATACGAGGTAATGTGCAAGATTTGTATCAGAATAGGAGAGTTCATTTTTTGTTTTATTAATAAATATCACATCTAAACATGATTTTAAAGACTTTTTAGCCTCATTTATTTTTAGATTCTTAAAAAAGATGTTGAAAACTCGCTAAGCCATCCACAAAATTATTAACCATCTTGCAACCACCAACAACCCAGAGCACCTTTTTGATCTCCTTGTGTCTAACACAAAGTAAGAAAATAGCACAGCTCTCATGATTTTCACGCTCAGAATTTCTGATACCTGCATCAGTCGTTGGCTGCTGAGACACTGCATCCTTTAAAACCCTCACACTTCACGAAAATCCGCTCAAGCTGCACCTGATGTCTCCCTCTCCTCCATGCACACATGTACGTGCACATTTGATGTATTGCAGTGCACCTGCGCATTGTGCACAATGTTTTCATTATTATGTATAGAATTTGTGTTTTAAAATAAAAAATGCTATAAATAATATATGAGACGCCTGGAGGAGTAACGTGTTATGCGCCATATATATCGAAATCCATTTACTTCCACGAGCTTTCCTTACCCCGAGAGCTTCTCGGGTGACCGATTTGGAACTGACAACAAGGTCAAAATTCGCTTTATATTGAGGGTTAGGTTAGGATTAGGGTAAGGGTTAAGGTTAGGGCTTAGGGTTAGGGTTTAGGGTTAGGATTAGGGTTAGGGTTAGAGTTAGGATTAGGATTAAGGTTAGGGTTTAGGGCTTAGGCTTAGGGTTAGGGCTTAGGGTTAGGGTTTAGGGCTTAGGGTTAGGGTTAGGGTTAGGGTTTAGGGTTAGAGTTAGGGTTAAGGTTAGGATTAGGGTTAGGGTTAGGGTTAGGGTTAGGGTTAGGGTTAGGATTAGGGTTAGGGTTTAGGGTTTAGGGTTAGGCTTAGGGTTAGGGTTAGGATTAGATTTTGAGTTAGGGTTTGAGTTAGGGTTAGGGCTTAGGGTTAGGGTAAGGGTTAAGGTTAGGATTAGGGTTAGGGTTTAGGGTTTGAGTTAGGGTTAGGGCTTAGGGTTAGGGTTAGGGTTTAGGGTTAGGATTAGGGTTAGGGTTAGGGTTAGGGTTAGGGTTTAGGGTTTAGGGTTAGAGTTAGGGTTAGGGCTTAGGGTTAGGTAAGGGTTAGGATTAGGGTTTAGGGTTTAGGGTTAGAGTTAGGGTTAGGGCTTAGGGTTAGGGTTAGGGTTAGGGTTAGGGTTAAGGGTTTAGGGTTAGAGTTAGGGTTAGGGCTTGTGTTAGGGTAAGGGTTAGGATTAGGGTTTAGGGTTTAGGGTTAGAGTTAGGGTTAGGGCTTAGGGTTAGGGTAAGGGTTAGAATTAGGGTTAAGGGTTTAGGGTTAGGGTTAGGGTTAGAGTTATATTGCACAGGCTTCCTAACAGCTTCAGGTCGACCCAAACATATATATATATATATATATATATATATATATATATTCTTATTAATCTTATACGTACACAAAAGTAATCCATCGACACGTAATGCATGGCTAACTTAGATAAGGATCGAACTTTCGATTTCTGATACCTGCATCAGTCGTTGGCTGCTGAGACACTGCATCCTTTAAAACCCTCACACTTCACGAAAATCCGCTCAAGCTGCACCTGATGTCTCCCTCTCCTCCATGCACACATGTACGTGCACATTTGATGTATTGCAGTGCACCTGCGCATTGTGCACAATGTTTTCATTATTATGTATAGAATTTGTGTTTTAAAATAAAAAATGCTATAAATAATATATGAGACGCCTG
>OY744526.1:2782258-2787258 GCA_963556195.1 Sepiola atlantica
GATATACTATAACATAGTTAACTGGTCAATTGGGGAAAGGAAAATTAATGTTCTTTACCTTTTTACAAACTCAACGTTTGAGAAATAAAGGATGCTGAAGGAACAACAGAGACACAAGAGATTGTATAACAATATATATTTCCTTGATTTAGTGATATGAATAAAATACGCACAATAAACAAGAGAGAACAAAATATCAGAAAAGGCAAAATTTCAAGGAAACAATTGTCTGGTTTTGGGGTAAATGTGTGTTTTGGAAGCAATCCACCACCAGTAATACACAATCCGTTGCGGAAAAAAACTCCCTCAAGCTAAGTTCAAAAACTTTATTAGAAATTAACAAAAAAAAAAAGAATAATTGCCAGTGGATTTCTCACTGGTAATTATTATTTCTTTTTTTGTTAATTTCTAATAAATAAGCGTCTGTTGTGATAACGCAAAGTCATTTGCAATAGTTACCGAAAAAGGTGGAGAATACTGGAAATTTGGGGAGACTTGTTGTCACTCCGACTTATCAGTGAGCAATCACAGATGGTGACTTGTGTGAGAACTCCTAGTGAGTACCCCCCCCCTCCCCCTTTCTTATCCTACATATAACGCACACACACACATGGACTTTATACATTCATGTTTTTAGTAAAGGCAGGAGGGATTTAGGGTTCAGTCAAGATTTACCTCCCTTTGCAAATCGGAAGTTAAGTATCGGTCATGCACATTGAGAGATTCTGGAAATAAACAAAATCCTCCTTGGCCTTTTGGCTAAGATCAGAGTGTAGTATCTGTTCCAGTGGATGCTACACTCTGTAGACCGGTATCGTCTTGGCCTTAGGGCCTTCGGGCCTTGCCTCCCCCCGGTTTGAGGTATTGTTCTGTGCAGTTCTAAGAGGTCCATCCTCCTAGGCTTTGCCTTCTCACTCTTTGAGAAGGGGTTAGTTTATTGCGAATCGCCTGAGGTGTCCCTATCGGGGAATGCCGACGGGGCTGCCCAGGCATTTTTTTGTAGGCCAGAGTGCTCTCCCTCTAAGGCGCTGGCTTTTCCATCCCACTTTCCCGACCTTGTGTCACATCTTACCACTGTGGGAGGAAGATAAATACCAAGAAACGCCCGGGAAAAACTAATCAGTTTAACTCCGGCACAAATTGAAAACACACGTCTATCTCTTCGGCTCATTCTTTCTTTCTTTTTACTCTTTGTTTTAGTTTTGCGAGCCGAGTTTACGACACTACATTTGTGTTGCACTGGAAACAATCACCAAATCACGTAAAATTTCATAAAATCCTCAATAGATTTTATTAAAAGAAAGAAAAAGAAAACCCCTTTTGATATCAAAATACCAATTCTATATTTGCTAATTCTTTAGAGACTTGAAGTATGCAGTGTTAATTGAATGTCAACGGTGAAGAATTCCTTGGTAAATTAAATGACAAGCGTTCAAGGGAAATGTCAGAATGCCAATTTGAAAATAGCAGATTTACTCTATGGAAACCTATACGTGTAATAAAGCCAAACAGTTTAATAGCAGTTTTGTCAGAGATTTTATTGTATTTGTCTTCATTAAAAACTGGTTAAACGTGGTTATTAATTATTGTTATATATTCACTTATCGCGCATGCACAAATCCTTTGCACACATGCGTCTTCGTCATCACCGCTGTCGTCGTCGTTGTGAGATAAGGTTGTCGGTCGTCTGTGGAACACAATCACTCAGACGTCGGTGTTTTTTTTAAAAAGTTCTCTTTTATTTAAAGACAGTCACAGAAAAACATCAAGGAGACAACCTGTATACGCGCACGTGTGCACGTGTGAGAGAGAGAGAGAGATAAACACATACATACATACATACAGACAGACAGACAGACAGACAGACAGATAGTCTGTCTTGCTACATCATCCACGCTTAGGGAGAGCCGTTAGATACATTTTCATTCTAGCTTACTTTCTGCTTACCTACGCTGTGGGTACCCGGATTTCGTCTAGTGGTTCAGTGTGTCTCGTCTTCTGAACGACAACACAAGGAACGCCAGCTGTTTTTGAGAAGTTTCATTTAGAGACAGAGATTTAGCGGTTTTCTGCACGGGAGAGGGAGAGAGAAGAAGGAAATTACCGGGGAAAGATATTCAGGCCATTTTGTGCCACTGCTACCCCCCCCCCCCCCGGTCCCCGCCTACTAGAACGGACTCGGCCTTTTCACAACTGCCTCGGTCGATGAGTCAGGAATATCACCCAGTCTGTCACAAAGCCTCCCACCGTCATGACGTCACTTCCGACTACCATTTTGGCTCCTACTCCTTTTCAGGGAGTCCTCCTACTCTCTGCACCCATCACTATCTAACGCTGACATAAGACGTGTTCCATTGGCCCCGAAGTCTTTCTTTGCGATATTTTCCCTTTGCAGTTTAATCAGTTGTTTCATAAGTTGCAAATATTACCGATCCATAATCTGTTTTGTCTCTGTGATGCGTCGCTTGTCGAGCGGTCATTTGCAAAAGAGGAAAAAGCGCATGCACAGAGTTGTTTGTGTAGCAGTTACATGACCCAGATCGACTTTCTTTTGTGTTTACACAATCTCTTGTATAGTAATTAGTTGTTTGTGGTTTGGTTGGCAAAAACAGGCATGTCAAAACTCATGTAGAAATACACCGGTCAATGCGAACACTGCGTAATTATAGCTAGAAACAAAATCAGAATTTTGTTTCCAAAAAGCAAACTCCAAGCATCAACTTAGCAATTTTACTAAAAAAACAAAAATGGCCGTCACGTGGGGTGCTCTCCACTACGTCCGCGCGATCACTGGTCGTAAAATATAAAAGCATCACACGTCAACAAAATCCTGCTCTTTTTTTCTTTGACACTTAACTGGAGGCCACATTTCCAGATCCTCCTTCGGTCGAGGGTCGAGGGACGCTTCGGTCGAGGGACGCTTCGGTCGAGGGACGCTTCGGGCGACTAACATTCCCCATTCAACTCGCACACACATGCTTACACACACTGCTGACAAAGGCACACACAAATGCCTACACGACCTATCAATTCTCACTCACGTACACACAGTTGTACACTTACGCAACCCAGGACAGTATACCTCAGCCCGGCAGATAAAAGGCCACCCAAATGACCCAGTTCCTGTCAAGAACGAATCCTCGAAATTACTTTTGGCCTTTTGGCTAAGATCAAAGTGTAGTATCTGTTCCGATGGATACTGCAACCCATAGACTGGTATTGTCTTGGCCTTCGAGGCTTGTTTTACGCCCGTCTATGGGTCTGTCCTGTGCAGTTCTAGGAGGTCCACTCTCCCAGGCTAAGCCCCCCCCCCCCTCTTTGGGGAGGAGTAAGTTTATTGCTTACTGCCTGAGGCACCCCTACCGGGGAATGCCGACGGGGCTGCCCAGGCAATTTTTAAACCCCACTCGACTGGTATTACAACCGAAGTTGCTGAGAGACTGAACAGGTTGGGGTGAGGGAGCAACGATTCCCGGTATCATTGTTTGATCACTGATTGGCTGCTGTCTTCTCCCTTAAAGGCCTCACAGATTGGCTGTCAGACTTCCTAACTATTACTCCTTTAGGTATCACGTGTGTCAGCCCATAAAAACGCTTGCACGCTGTGTTCAGGCCTTTTTTCGACCCAGTAGGAACACGGCTGGACTCTTCGGTAACAAAGCCCACGACGGCAGTTACAGAGCCTTCCCCATTCCTTCTCCCTGTTACATGCTATCTTGGACTGAATCGACTAGATCTCGACAGAGCCCGAGACGGCAGTTCGGATTTAGACAACCCTTATTCCCGGATTCCTAACCCTGGTTGTTTTCGGCCTGCTTGCATTGCAACAAAAGTCCTCGAAGATGGCACCCGCAAAAAGCCTTTACTTCCAATGACAAGAGCCAGAATTGAGGCGCGTACATATGCAAATCGTTACCCGAAATCTTTAACAAGATAAGTTCTTGTGGAGCACGTTTTCGCAAACCCTAACCCTAACCCTAACCCTAACCCCAACCCTAACCCCAACCCCAACCCCAACCCCAACCCTAACCCCAACCCCAACCCCAACCCTAACCCTAACCCCAACCCTAACCCCAACCCAAACCCTAACCCTAACCCTAACCCCAACCCAAACCCTAACCCTAACCCTAACCCTAACCCTAACCCTAACCCTAACCCCAACCCTAACCCCAAACCAAACCAAACCCTAACCCTAACCCCAACCCAAACCCTAACCCTAACCCTAACCCCAACCCAAACCCTAACCCTAACCCTAACCCCAACCCAAACCCTAACCCAAACCCTAACCCTAACCCTAACCCCAACCCAAACCCTAACCCTAACCCTAACCCCAACCCCAACCCAAACCCTAACCCTAACCCTAACCCCAACCCAAACCCTAACCCTAACCCCAACCCAAACCCTAACCCTAACCCTAACCCTAACCCTAACCCTAACCCTAACCCCAACCCAAACCCTAACCCTAACCCTAACCCCAACCCTAACCCCAACCCAAACCCTAACCCTAACCCTAACCCCAACCCAAACCCTAACCCTAACCCTAACCCCAACCCAAACCCTAACCCTAACCCTAACCCTAACCCTAACCCTAACCCCAACCCTAACCCCAAACCAAACCCTAACCCTAACCCTAACCCCAACCCAAACCCTAACCCTAACCCTAACCCCAACCCAAACCCTAACCCTAACCCTAACCCCAACCCAAACCCTAACCCAAACCCTAACCCTAACCCTAACCCCAACCCAAACCCTAACCCTAACCCTAACCCCAACCCTAACCCCAACCCAAACCCTAACCCTAACCCTAACCCCAACCCAAACCCTAACCCAAACCCGAACCCTAACCCTAACCCCAACCCAAACCCTAACCCTAACCCTAACCCCAACCCTAACCCCAACCCAAACCCTAACCCTAACCCTAACCCCAACCCAAACCCTAACCCTAACCCCAACCCTAACCCCAACCCTAACCCCAACCCTAACCCCAACCCAAACCCTAA
>OY744526.1:2789370-2819370 GCA_963556195.1 Sepiola atlantica
ATAAAGGTTACTTCCCTCTCATTCATTCCCTTTACTGCAACCCCCTACCACTAACCGTTATGGTATCTCAATAAAGGTTACTTCCCTCTCATTCATTCCCTTTACTGCAACCTCCTACCACTAACCGTTATGGTATCTCAATAAAGGTTACTTCCCCCTCATTCATTCCCCTTTACTGCAACCTCCTACCTACTAACCGTTATGGGTATCTCAATAAAGGTTACTTCCCCCTCATTCATTCCCTTTACTGCAACCTCCTACTACTAACCGTTATGGTATCTCAATAAAGGTTACTTCCCCTCATTCATTCCCTTTACTGCAACCTCCTACACTAACCGTTATGGTATCTCAATAAAGGTTACATCCCCCTCATTCATTCCCTTTACTGCAACCTCCTACCACTAACCGTTATGGTATCTCAATAAAGGTTACTTCCCCCTCATTCATTCCCTTTACTGCAACCTCCTACTACTAACCGTTATGGTATCTCAATAAAGGTTACTTCCCCTCATTCATTCCCTTTACTGCAACCTCCTACTACTAACCGTTATGGTATCTCAATAAAGGTTACTTCCCCCTCATTCATTCCCTTTACTGCAACCTCCTACCACTAACCGTTATGGTATCTCAATAAAGGTTACTTCCCCCTCATTCATTCCCTTTACTGCAACCTCCTACTACTAACCGTTATGGTATCTCAATAAAGGTTACTTCCCCCTCATTCATTCCCTTTACTGCAACCTCCTACTACTAACCGTTATGGTATCTCAATAAAGGTTACTTCCCCCTCATTCATTCCCTTTACTGCAACCTCCTACTACTAACCGTTATGGTATCTCAATAAAGTTACTTCCCCCTCATTCATTCCCTTTACTGCAACCTCCTACAACTAACCGTTATGGTATCTCAATAAAGGTTACTTCCCCCTCATTCATTCCCTTTACTGCAACCTCCTACTACTAACCGTTATGGTATCTCAATAAAGGTTACTTCCCCCTCATTCATTCCCTTTACTGCAACCCCTACCACTAACCGTTATGGTATCTCAATAAAGGTTACTTCCCCCTCATTCATTCCCTTTACTGCAACCTCCTACTACTAACCGTTATGGTATCTCAATAAAGGTTACTTCCCCTCATTCATTCCTTTACTGCTACCTCCTACACTAACCGTTATGGTATCTCAATAAAGGTTACTTCCCCTCATTCATTCCCTTTACTGCAACTCCTACTACTAACCGTTATGGTATCTCAATAAAGGTTACTTCCCCTCATTCATTCCCTTTACTGCAACCTCCTACTACTAACCGTTATGGTATCTCAATAAAGGTTACTTCCCCTCATTCATTCCCTTTACTGCAACCTCCTACTACTAACCGTTATGGTATCTCAATAAAGGTTACTTCCCCTCATTCATTCCCTTTACTGCAACCTCCTACCACTAACCGTTATGGTATCTCAATAAAGGTTACTTCCCCTCATTCATTCCCTTTACTGCAACCTCCTACCACTAACCGTTATGGTATCTCAATAAAGGTTACTTCCCCCTCATTCATTCCCTTTACTGCAACCCTCCTACTACTAACCGTTATGGTATCTCAATAAAGGTTACTTCCCCTCATTCATTCCATTTACTGCAACCTCCTACTACTAACCGTTATGGTATCTCAATAAAGGTTACTTCCCCCTCATTCATTCCCTTTACTGCAACCTCCTACTACTAACCGTTATGGTATCTCAATAAAGGTTACTTCCCCCTCATTCATTCCCTTTACTGCAACCTCCTACTACTAACCGTTATGGTATCTCAATAAAGGTTACTTCCCCCTCATTCATTCCCTTTACTGCAACCTCCTACTACTAACCGTTATGGTATCTCAATAAAGGTTACTTCCCCCTCATTCATTCCCTTACTGCAACCTCCTACTACTAACCGTTATGGTATCTCAATAAAGGTTACTTCCCCCTCATTCATTCCCTTTACTGCAACCTCCTACCACTAACCGTTATGGTATCTCAATAAAGGTTACTTCCCCCTCATTCATTCCCTTTACTGCAACCTCCTACTACTAACCGTTATGGTATCTCAATAAAGGTTACTTCCCCCTCATTCATTCCCTTTACTGCAACCTCCTACTACTAACCGTTATGGTATCTCAATAAAGGTTACTTCCCCCTCATTCATTCCCTTTACTGCAACCTCCTACCACTAACCGTTATGGTATCTCAATAAAGGTTACTTCCCCCTCATTCATTCCCTTACTGCAACCTCCTACTACTAACCGTTATGGTATCTCAATAAAGGTTACTTCCCCCTCATTCATTCCCTTTACTGCAACCTCCTACTACTAACCGTTATGGTATCTCAATAAAGGTTACTTCCCCCTCATTCATTCCCTTTACTGCAACCTCCTACTACTAACCGTTATGGTATCTCAATAAAGGTTACTTCCCCCTCATTCATTCCCTTTACTGCAACCTCCTACTACTAACCGTTATGGTATCTCAATAAAGGTTACTTCCCCCTCATTCATTCCCTTTACTGCAACCTCCTACTACTAACCGTTATGGTATCTCAATAAAGGTTACTTCCCCCTCATTCATTCCCTTACTGCAACCTCCTACTACTAACCGTTATGGTATCTCAATAAAGGTTACTTCCCCCTCATTCATTCCCTTTACTGCAACCTCCTACCACTAACCGTTATGGTATCTCAATAAAGGTTACTTCCCCCTCATTCATTCCCTTTACTGCAACCTCCTACTACTAACCGTTATGGTATCTCAATAAAGGTTACTTCCCCCTCATTCATTCCCTTTACTGCAACCTCCTACTACTAACCGTTATGGTATCTCAATAAAGGTTACTTCCCCCTCATTCATTCCCTTACTGCAACCTCCTACTACTAACCGTTATGGTATCTCAATAAAGGTTACTTCCCCCTCATTCATTCCCTTTACTGCAACCTCCTACTACTAACCGTTATGGTATCTCAATAAAGGTTACTTCCCCCTCATTCATTCCCTTTACTGCAACCTCCTACTACTAACCGTTATGGTATCTCAATAAAGGTTACTTCCCCCTCATTCATTCCCTTTACTGCAACCTCCTACTACTAACCGTTATGGTATCTCAATAAAGGTTACTTCCCCCTCATTCATTCCCTTTACTGCAACCTCCTACCACTAACCGTTATGGTATCTCAATAAAGGTTACTTCCCCCTCATTCATTCCCTTTACTGCAACCTCCTACTACTAACCGTTATGGTATCTCAATAAAGGTTACTTCCCCCTCATTCATTCCCTTTACTGCAACCTCCTACCACTAACCGTTATGGTATCTCAATAAAGGTTACTTCCCCTCATTCATTCCCTTACTGCAACCTCCTACTACTAACCGTTATGGTATCTCAATAAAGGTTACTTCCCCCTCATTCATTCCTTTACTGCAACCTCCTACTACTAACCGTTATGGTATCTCAATAAAGGTTACTTCCCCCTCATTCATTCCCTTTACTGCAACCTCCTACTACTAACCGTTATGGTATCTCAATAAAGGTTACTTCCCCTCATTCATTCCCTTACTGCAACCTCCTACTACTAACCGTTATGGTATCTCAATAAAGGTTACTTCCCCCTCATTCATTCCCTTTACTGCAACCTCCTACTACTAACCGTTATGGTATCTCAATAAAGGTTACTTCCCCCTCATTCATTCCCTTACTGCAACCTCCTACTACTAACCGTTATGGTATCTCAATAAAGGTTACTTCCCCCTCATTCATTCCCTTACTGCAACCTCCTACTACTAACCGTTATGGTATCTCAATAAAGGTTACTTCCCCCTCATTCATTCCCTTTACTGCAACCTCCTACTACTAACCGTTATGGTATCTCAATAAAGGTTACTTCCCCCTCATTCATTCCCTTACTGCAACCTCCTACTACTAACCGTTATGGTATCTCAATAAAGGTTACTTCCCCCTCATTCATTCCCTTTACTGCAACCTCCTACTACTAACCGTTATGGTATCTCAATAAAGGTTACTTCCCCCTCATTCATTCCCTTACTGCAACCTCCTACTACTAACCGTTATGGTATCTCAATAAAGGTTACTTCCCCCTCATTCATTCCCTTTACTGCAACCTCCTACTACTAACCGTTATGGTATCTCAATAAAGGTTACTTCCCCTCATTCATTCCCTTTACTGCAACCTCCTACTACTAACCGTTATGGTATCTCAATAAAGGTTACTTCCCCCTCATTCATTCCCTTTACTGCAACCTCCTACTACTAACCGTTATGGTATCTCAATAAAGGTTACTTCCCCCTCATTCATTCCCTTTACTGCAACCTCCTACTACTAACCGTTATGGTATCTCAATAAAGGTTACTTCCCCCTCATTCATTCCCTTTACTGCAACCTCCTACTACTAACCGTTATGGTATCTCAATAAAGGTTACTTCCCCCTCATTCATTCCCTTACTGCAACCTCCTACTACTAACCGTTATGGTATCTCAATAAAGGTTACTTCCCCTCATTCATTCCCTTTACTGCAACCTCCTACTACTAACCGTTATGGTATCTCAATAAAGGTTACTTCCCCCTCATTCATTCCCTTTACTGCAACCTCCTACTACTAACCGTTATGGTATCTCAATAAAGGTTACTTCCCCCTCATTCATTCCCTTACTGCAACCTCCTACTACTAACCGTTATGGTATCTCAATAAAGGTTACTTCCCCCTCATTCATTCCCTTACTGCAACCTCCTACTACTAACCGTTATGGTATCTCAATAAAGGTTACTTCCCCTCATTCATTCCCCTTACTGCAAACCTCCTACTACTAACCGTTATGGTATCTCAATAAAGGTTACTTCCCCCTCATTCATTCCCTTTACTGCAACCTCCTACTACTAACCGTTATGGTATCTCAATAAAGGTTACTTCCCCCTCATTCATTCCCTTTACTGCAACCTCCTACTACTAACCGTTATGGTATCTCAATAAAGGTTACTTCCCCCTCATTCATTCCCTTACTGCAACCTCCTACTACTAACCGTTATGGTATCTCAATAAAGGTTACTTCCCCCTCATTCATTCCCTTTACTGTTACCTCCTACTACTAACCGTTATGGTATCTCAATAAAGGTTACTTCCCCCTCATTCATTCCTTTACTGCAACCTCCTACTACTAACCGTTATGGTATCTCAATAAAGGTTACTTCCCCCTCATTCATTCCCTTACTGCAACCTCCTACTACTAACCGTTATGGTATCTCAATAAAGGTTACTTCCCCCTCATTCATTCCCTTTACTGCTACCTCCTACTACTAACCGTTATGGTATCTCAATAAAGGTTACTTCCCCCTCATTCATTCCCTTTACTGCAACCTCCTACTACTAACCGTTATGGTATCTCAATAAAGGTTACTTCCCCCTCATTCATTCCCTTTACTGCAACCTCCTACTACTAACCGTTATGGTATCTCAATAAAGGTTACTTCCCCCTCATTCATTCCCTTTACTGCTACCTCCTACTACTAACCGTTATGGTATCTCAATAAAGGTTACTTCCCCCTCATTCATTCCCTTTACTGCAACCTCCTACTACTAACCGTTATGGTATCTCAATAAAGGTTACTTCCCCCTCATTCATTCCCTTTACTGCAACCTCCTACTACTAACCGTTATGGTATCTCAATAAAGGTTACTTCCCCCTCATTCATTCCCTTTACTGTTACCTCCTACTACTAACCGTTATGGTATCTCAATAAAGGTTACTTCCCCCTCATTCATTCCCTTTACTGCAACCTCCTACCACTAACCGTTATGGTATCTCAATAAAGGTTACTTCCCCCTCATTCATTCCCTTTACTGTAACCTCCTACTACTAACCGTTATGGTATCTCAATAAAGGTTACTTCCCCCTCATTCATTCCCTTTACTGCAACCTCCTACTACTAACCGTTATGGTATCTCAATAAAGGTTACTTCCCCCTCATTCATTCCCTTTACTGCAACCTCCTACTACTAACCGTTATGGTATCTCAATAAAGGTTACTTCCCCCTCATTCATTCCCTTTACTGTTACCTCCTACTACTAACCGTTATGGTATCTCAATAAAGGTTACTTCCCCCTCATTCATTCCCTTTACTGCAACCTCCTACTACTAACCGTTATGGTATCTCAATAAAGGTTACTTCCCCCTCATTCATTCCCTTTACTGTTACCTCCTACTACTAACCGTTATGGTATCTCAATAAAGGTTACTTCCCCCTCATTCATTCCCTTTACTGCAACCTCCTACTACTAACCGTTATGGTATCTCAATAAAGGTTACTTCCCCCTCATTCATTCCCTTACTGCAACCTCCTACTACTAACCGTTATGGTATCTCAATAAAGGTTACTTCCCCCTCATTCATTCCCTTTACTGTTACCTCCTACTACTAACCGTTATGGTATCTCAATAAAGGTTACTTCCCCCTCATTCATTCCCTTTACTGCAACCTCCTACTACTAACCGTTATGGTATCTCAATAAAGGTTACTTCCCCCTCATTCATTCCCTTTACTGCAACCTCCTACTACTAACCGTTATGGTATCTCAATAAAGGTTACTTCCCCCTCATTCATTCCCTTTACTGCAACCTCCTACTACTAACCGTTATGGTATCTCAATAAAGGTTACTTCCCCCTCATTCATTCCCTTTACTGTTACCTCCTACTACTAACCGTTATGGTATCTCAATAAAGGTTACTTCCCCCTCATTCATTCCCCTTACTGCAACCTCCTACTACTAACCGTTATGGTATCTCAATAAAGGTTACTTCCCCCTCATTCATTCCCTTTACTGCAACCTCCTACTACTAACCGTTATGGTATCTCAATAAAGGTTACTTCCCCCTCATTCATTCCCTTTACTGCAACCTCCTACTACTAACCGTTATGGTATCTCAATAAAGGTTACTTCCCCCTCATTCATTCCCTTTACTGCTACCTCCTACTACTAACCGTTATGGTATCTCAATAAAGGTTACTTCCCCCTCATTCATTCCCTTTACTGCAACCTCCTACTACTAACCGTTATGGTATCTCAATAAAGGTTACTTCCCCCTCATTCATTCCCTTTACTGTTACCTCCTACTACTAACCGTTATGGCTATCTCAATAAAGGTTACTTCCCCCTCATTCATTCCCTTTACTGTTACCTCCTACTACTAACCGTTATGGTATCTCAATAAAGGTTACTTCCCCCTCATTCATTCCCTTACTGTAACCTCCTACTACTAACCGTTATGGTATCTCAATAAAGGTTACTTCCCCCTCATTCATTCCCTTTACTGTTACCTCCTACTACTAACCGTTATGGTATCTCAATAAAGGTTACTTCCCCCTCATTCATTCCCTTTACTGCTACCTCCTACTACTAACCGTTATGGTATCTCAATAAAGGTTACTTCCCCCTCATTCATTCCCTTTACTGTTACCTCCTACTACTAACCGTTATGGTATCTCAATAAAGGTTACTTCCCCCTCATTCATTCCCTTTACTGTAACCTCCTACTACTAACCGTTATGGTATCTCAATAAAGGTTACTTCCCCCTCATTCATTCCCTTTACTGTTACCTCCTACTACTAACCGTTATGGTATCTCAATAAAGGTTACTTCCCCCCTCATTCATTCCCTTTACTGTTACCTCCTACTACTAACCGTTATGGTATCTCAATAAAGGTTACTTCCCCCTCATTCATTCCCTTTACTGTTACCTCCTACTACTAACCGTTATGGTATCTCAATAAAGGTTACTTCCCCCTCATTCATTCCCTTTACTGTTACCTCCTACTACTAACCGTTATGGTATCTCAATAAAGGTTACTTCCCCCTCATTCATTCCCTTTACTGTTACCTCCTACTACTAACCGTTATGGTATCTCAATAAAGGTTACTTCCCCCTCATTCATTCCCTTTACTGTTACCTCCTACTACTAACCGTTATGGTATCTCAATAAAGGTTACTTCCCCCTCATTCATTCCCTTACTGCAACCTCCTACTACTAACCGTTATGGTATCTCAATAAAGGTTACTTCCCCCTCATTCATTCCCTTTACTGCAACCTCCTACTACTAACCGTTATGGTATCTCAATAAAGGTTACTTCCCCCTCATTCATTCCCTTACTGCAACCTCCTACTACTAACCGTTATGGTATCTCAATAAAGGTTACTTCCCCCTCATTCATTCCCTTTACTGTTACCTCCTACTACTAACCGTTATGGTATCTCAATAAAGGTTACTTCCCCCTCATTCATTCCCTTTACTGCAACCTCCTACTACTAACCGTTATGGTATCTCAATAAAGGTTACTTCCCCCTCATTCATTCCCTTTACTGCAACCTCCTACTACTAACCGTTATGGTATCTCAATAAAGGTTACTTCCCCCTCATTCATTCCCTTACTGCAACCTCCTACTACTAACCGTTATGGTATCTCAATAAAGGTTACTTCCCCCTCATTCATTCCCTTTACTGTAACCTCCTACTACTAACCGTTATGGTATCTCAATAAAGGTTACTTCCCCCTCATTCATTCCCTTTACTGCTACCTCCTACTACTAACCGTTATGGCATCTCAATAAAGGTTACTTCCCCCTCATTCATTCCCTTTACTGTTACCTCCTACTACTAACCGTTATGGTATCTCAATAAAGGTTACTTCCCCCTCATTCATTCCCTTACTGCAACCTCCTACTACTAACCGTTATGGCATCTCAATAAAGGTTACTTCCCCTCATTCATTCCCTTTACTGTTACCTCCTACTACTAACCGTTATGGTATCTCAATAAAGGTTACTTCCCCCTCATTCATTCCCTTACTGCTACCTCCTACTACTAACCGTTATGGTATCTCAATAAAGGTTACTTCCCCTCATTCATTCCCTTTACTGTTACCTCCTACTACTAACCGTTATGGTATCTCAATAAAGGTTACTTCCCCCTCATTCATTCCCTTTACTGTAACCTCCTACTACTAACCGTTATGGTATCTCAATAAAGGTTACTTCCCCCTCATTCATTCCCTTTACTGTTACCTCCTACTACTAACCGTTATGGTATCTCAATAAAGGTTACTTCCCCCTCATTCATTCCCTTTACTGTTACCTCCTACTACTAACCGTTATGGTATCTCAATAAAGGTTACTTCCCCCTCATTCATTCCCTTTACTGTTACCTCCTACTACTAACCGTTATGGTATCTCAATAAAGGTTACTTCCCCCTCATTCATTCCCTTACTGCAACCTCCTACTACTAACCGTTATGGTATCTCAATAAAGGTTACTTCCCCCTCATTCATTCCCTTTACTGTTACCTCCTACTACTAACCGTTATGGTATCTCAATAAAGGTTACTTCCCCCTCATTCATTCCCTTTACTGTTACCTCCTACTACTAACCGTTATGGTATCTCAATAAAGGTTACTTCCCCCTCATTCATTCCCTTTACTGCTACCTCCTACTACTAACCGTTATGGCATCTCAATAAAGGTTACTTCCCCCTCATTCATTCCCTTTACTGTTACCTCCTACTACTAACCGTTATGGTATCTCAATAAAGGTTACTTCCCCCTCATTCATTCCCTTACTGCAACCTCCTACTACTAACCGTTATGGTATCTCAATAAAGGTTACTTCCCCCTCATTCATTCCCTTTACTGTTACCTCCTACTACTAACCGTTATGGTATCTCAATAAAGGTTACTTCCCCCTCATTCATTCCCTTTACTGCAACCTCCTACTACTAACCGTTATGGCATCTCAATAAAGGTTACTTCCCCCTCATTCATTCCCTTTACTGTTACCTCCTACTACTAACCGTTATGGTATCTCAATAAAGGTTACTTCCCCCTCATTCATTCCCTTACTGCAACCTCCTACTACTAACCGTTATGGCATCTCAATAAAGGTTACTTCCCCCTCATTCATTCCCTTTACTGTTACCTCCTACTACTAACCGTTATGGTATCTCAATAAAGGTTACTTCCCCCTCATTCATTCCCTTTACTGCTACCTCCTACTACTAACCGTTATGGCATCTCAATAAAGGTTACTTCCCCCTCATTCATTCCCTTTACTGTTACCTCCTACTACTAACCGTTATGGTATCTCAATAAAGGTTACTTCCCCCTCATTCATTCCCTTTACTGTTACCTCCTACTACTAACCGTTATGGTATCTCAATAAAGGTTACTTCCCCCTCATTCATTCCCTTTACTGTTACCTCCTACTACTAACCGTTATGGTATCTCAATAAAGGTTACTTCCCCCTCATTCATTCCCTTTACTGTTACCTCCTACTACTAACCGTTATGGTATCTCAATAAAGGTTACTTCCCCCTCATTCATTCCCTTACTGCAACCTCCTACTACTAACCGTTATGGTATCTCAATAAAGGTTACTTCCCCCTCATTCATTCCCTTTACTGTTACCTCCTACTACTAACCGTTATGGTATCTCAATAAAGGTTACTTCCCCCTCATTCATTCCCTTTACTGTTACCTCCTACTACTAACCGTTATGGTATCTCAATAAAGGTTACTTCCCCCTCATTCATTCCCTTTACTGTTACCTCCTACTACTAACCGTTATGGTATCTCAATAAAGGTTACTTCCCCCTCATTCATTCCCTTACTGCAACCTCCTACTACTAACCGTTATGGTATCTCAATAAAGGTTACTTCCCCCTCATTCATTCCCTTACTGCAACCTCCTACTACTAACCGTTATGGTATCTCAATAAAGGTTACTTCCCCCTCATTCATTCCCTTTACTGTTACCTCCTACTACTAACCGTTATGGTATCTCAATAAAGGTTACTTCCCCCTCATTCATTCCCTTTACTGCAACCTCCTACTACTAACCGTTATGGTATCTCAATAAAGGTTACTTCCCCCTCATTCATTCCCTTTACTGCAACCTCCTACTACTAACCGTTATGGCATCTCAATAAAGGTTACTTCCCCCTCATTCATTCCCTTACTGCAACCTCCTACTACTAACCGTTATGGTATCTCAATAAAGGTTACTTCCCCCTCATTCATTCCCTTACTGCAACCTCCTACTACTAACCGTTATGGCATCTCAATAAAGGTTACTTCCCCCTCATTCATTCCCTTTACTGTTACCTCCTACTACTAACCGTTATGGTATCTCAATAAAGGTTACTTCCCCCTCATTCATTCCCTTACTGCAACCTCCTACTACTAACCGTTATGGTATCTCAATAAAGGTTACTTCCCCCTCATTCATTCCCTTTACTGTTACCTCCTACTACTAACCGTTATGGTATCTCAATAAAGGTTACTTCCCCCTCATTCATTCCCTTTACTGCAACCTCCTACTACTAACCGTTATGGCATCTCAATAAAGGTTACTTCCCCCTCATTCATTCCCTTTACTGTTACCTCCTACTACTAACCGTTATGGTATCTCAATAAAGGTTACTTCCCCCTCATTCATTCCCTTTACTGCAACCTCCTACTACTAACCGTTATGGCATCTCAATAAAGGTTACTTCCCCCTCATTCATTCCCTTACTGCAACCTCCTACTACTAACCGTTATGGTATCTCAATAAAGGTTACTTCCCCCTCATTCATTCCCTTACTGCAACCTCCTACTACTAACCGTTATGGCATCTCAATAAAAGTAACTTCCCCCTCATTCATTCCCTTACTGCAACCTCCTACTACTAACCGTTATGGTATCTCAATAAAGGTTACTTCCCCCTCATTCATTCCCTTACTGCAACCTCCTACTACTAACCGTTATGGCATCTCAATAAAGGTTACTTCCCCCTCATTCATTCCCTTTACTGTTACCTCCTACTACTAACCGTTATGGTATCTCAATAAAGGTTACTTCCCCCTCATTCATTCCCTTTACTGCAACCTCCTACTACTAACCGTTATGGTATCTCAATAAAGGTTACTTCCCCCTCATTCATTCCCTTACTGCAACCTCCTACTACTAACCGTTATGGTATCTCAATAAAGGTTACTTCCCCCTCATTCATTCCCTTACTGCAACCTCCTACTACTAACCGTTATGGTATCTCAATAAAGGTTACTTCCCCCTCATTCATTCCCTTTACTGCAACCTCCTACTACTAACCGTTATGGTATCTCAATAAAGGTTACTTCCCCCTCATTCATTCCCTTTACTGTTACCTCCTACTACTAACCGTTATGGTATCTCAATAAAGGTTACTTCCCCCTCATTCATTCCCTTACTGCAACCTCCTACTACTAACCGTTATGGTATCTCAATAAAGGTTACTTCCCCCTCATTCATTCCCTTTACTGTTACCTCCTACTACTAACCGTTATGGTATCTCAATAAAGGTTACTTCCCCCTCATTCATTCCCTTTACTGCAACCTCCTACTACTAACCGTTATGGTATCTCAATAAAGGTTACTTCCCCCTCATTCATTCCCTTACTGCAACCTCCTACTACTAACCGTTATGGTATCTCAATAAAGGTTACTTCCCCCTCATTCATTCCCTTACTGCAACCTCCTACTACTAACCGTTATGGTATCTCAATAAAGGTTACTTCCCCCTCATTCATTCCCTTTACTGCAACCTCCTACTACTAACCGTTATGGTATCTCAATAAAGGTTACTTCCCCCTCATTCATTCCCTTTACTGTTACCTCCTACTACTAACCGTTATGGTATCTCAATAAAGGTTACTTCCCCCTCATTCATTCCCTTACTGCAACCTCCTACTACTAACCGTTATGGTATCTCAATAAAGGTTACTTCCCCCTCATTCATTCCCTTTACTGCAACCTCCTACTACTAACCGTTATGGTATCTCAATAAAGGTTACTTCCCCCTCATTCATTCCCTTACTGCAACCTCCTACTACTAACCGTTATGGTATCTCAATAAAGGTTACTTCCCCCTCATTCATTCCCTTACTGCAACCTCCTACTACTAACCGTTATGGCATCTCAATAAAAGTAACTTCCCCCTTATTCATTCCCTTACTGCAACCTCCTACCACTAACCGTTATGGTATCTCAATAAAGGTTACTACCCCCTCATTCATTCCTATTACTGCAACCTCCTACTACTAACCGTAATGGCATCTCAATAAAAGTAACTTCCCCCTCATTCATTCCCTTTACTGCAACCTCCTACCACTAACCGTTATGGCATCTCAATGAAGGTTACTTCCCCCTCATTCATTCCCTTTACTGCAACCTCCTACCACTAACCGTTATGGCATCTCAATAAAGGTTACTTCCCCCTCATTCATTCCCTTTACTGCAACCTCCTACCACTAACCGTTATGGTATCTCAATAAAGGTTACTTCCCCCTCATTCATTCCCTTTACTGCAACCTCCTACCACTAACCGTTATGGCATCTCAATAAAGGTTACTTCCCCCTCATTCATTCCCTTTACTGCAACCTCCTACTACTAACCGTTATGGTATCTCAATAAAGGTTACTTCCCCCTCATTCATTCCCTTTACTGCAACCTCCTACCACTAACCGTTATTGCATCTCAATAAAAGTAACTTCCCCCTCATTCATTCCCTTTACTGCAACCACCTACTACTAACAGTTATGGTATCTCAATAAAGGTTACTTCCCCCTCATTCATTCCTATTACTGCAACCTCCTACTACTAACCGTTATGGCATCTCAATAAAAGTAACTTCCCCCTCATTCATTCCCTTTACTGCAACCTCTTACCACAAACCGTTATGGCATCTCAATAAAAGTAACTTCCCCCTCATTCATTCCCTTTACTGCAACCTCCTACCACTAACCGTTATGGTATCTCAATAAAGGTTACTTCCCCCTCATTCATTCCTATTACTGCAACCTTCTACTACTAACCGTTATGGCATCTCAATAAAAGTAACTTCCCCCTCATTCATTCCCTTTACTGCAACCTCCTACCACTAACCGTTATGGCATCTCAATAAAGGTTACTTCCCCCTCATTCATTCCCTTTACTGCAACCTACTACCACTAACCGTTATGGCATCTCAATAAAGGTTACTTCCCCCTCATTCATTCCCTTTACTGCAACCTCCTACCACTAACCGTTATGGCATCTCAATAAAAGTAACTTCCCCCCTCATTCATTCCCATTTACTGCAACCTCCTACCACTAACCGTTATGGCATCTCAATAAAAGTAACTTCCCCCTCATTCATTCCCTTTACTGCAACCTCCTACTACTAACCGTTATGGTATCTCAATAAAGGTTACTTCCCCCTCATTCATTCCCTTTACTGCAACCTCCTACCACTAACCGTTATGGCATCTCAATAAAGGTTACTTCCCCCTCATTCATTCCCTTTACTGCAACCTCCTACTACTAACCGTTATGGTATCTCAATAAAGGTTACTTCCCCCTCATTCATTCCATTTACTGCAACCTCCTACTACTAACCGTTATGGTATCTCAATAAAGGTTACTTCCCCCTCATTCATTCCCTTTACTGCAACCTCCTACTACTAACCGTTATGGCATCTCAATAAAGGTTACTTCCCCCTCATTCATTCCCTTTACTGCAACCTCCTACCACTAACCGTTATGGTATCTCAATAAAAGTTACTTCCCCCTCATTCATTCCCTTTACTGCAACCTCCTACTACTAACCGTTATGGTATCTCAATAAAGGTTACTTCCCCCTCATTCATTCCCTTTACTGCAACCTCCTACCACTAACCGTTATGGTATCTCAATAAAGGTTACTTCCCCCTCATTCATTCCCTTTACTGCAACCTCCTACCACTAACCGTTATGGCATCTCAATAAAGGTTACTTCCCCCTCATTCATTCCCTTTACTGCAACCACCTACTACTAACCGTTATGGTATCTCAATAAAGGTTACTTCCCCCTCATTCATTCCCTTTACTGCAACCTCCTACCACTAACCGTTATGGCATCTCAATAAAAGTAACTTCCCCCTCATTCATTCCCTTACTGCAACCTCCTACCACTAACCGTTATGGCATCTCAATAAAAGTAACTTCCCCCTCATTCATTCCCTTTACTGCAACCTCCTACCACTAACCGTTATGGTATCTCAATAAAGGTTACTTCCGCCTCATTCATTCCCTTTACTGCAACCTCCTACTACTAACCGTTATGGTATCTCAATAAAGGTTACTTCTCCCTCATTCATTCCCTTTACTGCAACCTCCTACCACTAACCGTTATGGCATCTCAATAAAAGTAACTTTCCCCTCATTCATTCCCTTTACTGCAACCTCCTACTACTAACCGTTATGGCATCTTAATAAAAGTAACTTCCCCCTCATTCATTCCCTTTACTGCAACCTCCTACCACTAACTGTTATGGCATCTCAATAAAGGTTACTTCCCCCTCATTCATTCCTATTACTGCAACCTCCTACTACTAACCGTTATGGCATCTCAATAAAAGTAACTTCCCCCTCATTCATTCCCTTTACTGCAACCTCCTACCACTAACCGTTATGGTATCTCAATAAAGGTTACTTCCCCCTCATTCATTCCTATTACTGCAACCTCCTACTACTAACCGTTATGGCATCTCAATAAAAGTAACTTCCCCCTCATTCATTCCCTTTACTGCAACCTCCTACCACTAACCGTTATGGCATCTCAATAAAGGTTACTTCCCCCTCATTCATTCCCTTTACTGCAACCTACTACCACTAACCGTTATGGCATCTCAATAAAGGTTACTTCCCCCTCATTCATTCCCTTTACTGCAACCTCCTACCACTAACCGTTATGGCATCTCAATAAAAGTAACTTCCCCCCTCATTCATTCCCATTTACTGCAACCTCCTACCACTAACCGTTATGGCATCTCAATAAAAGTAACTTTCCCCTCATTCATTCCCTTTACTGCAACCTCCTACTACTAACCGTTATGGCATCTTAATAAAAGTAACTTCCCCCTCATTCATTCCCTTTACTGCAACCTCCTACCACTAACTGTTATGGCATCTCAATAAAGGTTACTTCCCCCTCATTCATTCCTATTACTGCAACCTCCTACTACTAACCGTTATGGCATCTCAATAAAAGTAACTTCCCCCTCATTCATTCCCTTTACTGCAACCTCCTACTACTAACCGTTATGGTATCTCAATAAAGGTTACTTCCCCCTCATTCATTCCTATTACTGCAACCTCCTACTACTAACCGTTATGGCATCTCAATAAAAGTAACTTCCCCCTCATTCATTCCCTTTACTGCAACCTCCTACCACTAACCGTTATGGCATCTCAATAAAGGTTACTTCCCCCTCATTCATTCCCTTTACTGCAACCTCCTACTACTAACCGTTATGGTATCTCAATAAAGGTTACTTCCCCCTCATTCATTCCCTTTACTGCAACCTCCTACCACTAACCGTTATGGCATCTCAATAAAGGTTACTTCCCCCTCATTCATTCCCTTTACTGCAACCTCCTACTACTAACCGTTATGGTATCTCAATAAAGGTTACTTCCCCCTCATTCATTCCATTTACTGCAACCTCCTACTACTAACCGTTATGGTATCTCAATAAAGGTTACTTCCCCCTCATTCATTCCCTTTACTGCAACCTCCTACTACTAACCGTTATGGCATCTCAATAAAGGTTACTTCCCCCTCATTCATTCCCTTTACTGCAACCTCCTACCACTAACCGTTATGGTATCTCAATAAAAGTTACTTCCCCCTCATTCATTCCCTTTACTGCAACCTCCTACTACTAACCGTTATGGTATCTCAATAAAGGTTACTTCCCCCTCATTCATTCCCTTTACTGCAACCTCCTACCACTAACCGTTATGGTATCTCAATAAAGGTTACTTCCCCCTCATTCATTCCCTTTACTGCAACCTCCTACCACTAACCGTTATGGCATCTCAATAAAGGTTACTTCCCCCTCATTCATTCCCTTTACTGCAACCACCTACTACTAACCGTTATGGTATCTCAATAAAGGTTACTTCCCCCTCATTCATTCCCTTTACTGCAACCTCCTACCACTAACCGTTATGGCATCTCAATAAAAGTAACTTCCCCCTCATTCATTCCCTTACTGCAACCTCCTACCACTAACCGTTATGGCATCTCAATAAAAGTAACTTCCCCCTCATTCATTCCCTTTACTGCAACCTCCTACCACTAACCGTTATGGTATCTCAATAAAGGTTACTTCCGCCTCATTCATTCCCTTTACTGCAACCTCCTACTACTAACCGTTATGGTATCTCAATAAAGGTTACTTCTCCCTCATTCATTCCCTTTACTGCAACCTCCTACCACTAACCGTTATGGCATCTCAATAAAAGTAACTTTCCCCTCATTCATTCCCTTTACTGCAACCTCCTACTACTAACCGTTATGGCATCTTAATAAAAGTAACTTCCCCCTCATTCATTCCCTTTACTGCAACCTCCTACCACTAACTGTTATGGCATCTCAATAAAGGTTACTTCCCCCTCATTCATTCCCTTTACTGCAACCTCCTACCACTAACCGTTATCGCATCTCAATAAAGGTTACTTCCCCCTCATTCATTCCCTTTACTGCAACCTCCTACCACTAACCGTTATGGTATCTCAATAAAGGTTACTTCCCCCTCATTCATTCCCTTTACTGCAACCTCCTACCACTAACCGTTATGGTATCTCAATAAAGGTTACTTCCCCCTCATTCATTCCCTTTACTGCAACCTCCTACCACTAACCGTTATGGTATCTCAATAAAGGTTACTTCCCCCTCATTCATTCCCTTTACTGCAACCTCCTACCACTAACCGTTATGGTATCTCAATAAAGGTTAATTCCCCCTCATTCATTCCCTTTACTGCAACCTCCTACCACTAACCGTTATGGTATCTCAATAAAGGTTACTTCCCCCTCATTCATTCCCTTTACTGCAACCTCCTACCACTAACCGTTATGGTATCTCAATAAAGGTTACTTCCCCCTCATTCATTCCCTTTACTGCAACCTCCTACCACTAACCGTTATGGTATCTCAATAAAGGTTACTTCCCCCTCATTCATTCCCTTTACTGCAACCTCCTACCACTAACCGTTATGGTATCTCAATAAAGGTTACTTCCCCCTCATTCATTCCCTTACTGCAACCTCCTACTACTAACCGTTATGGTATCTCAATAAAGGTTACTTCCCCCTCATTCATTCCCTTTACTGCAACCTCCTACTACTAACCGTTATGGTATCTCAATAAAGGTTACTTCCCCCTCATTCATTCCCGTACTGCAACCTCCTACTACTAACCGTTATGGTATCTCAATAAAGGTTACTTCCCCCTCATTCATTCCCGTACTGCAACCTCCTACTACTAACCGTTATGGCATCTCAATAAAGGTTACTTCCCCCTCATTCATTCCCTTTACTGCAACCTCCTACCACTAACCGTTATGGTATCTCAATAAAGGTTACTTCCCCCTCATTCATTCCCTTTACTGCAACCTCCTACTACTAACCGTTATGGTATCTCAATAAAGGTTACTTCCCCCTCATTCATTCCCTTACTGCAACCTCCTACTACTAACCGTTATGGTATCTCAATAAAGGTTACTTCCCCCTCATTCATTCCCTTACTGCAACCTCCTACTACTAACCGTTATGGCATCTCAATAAAGGTTACTTCCCCCTCATTCATTCCCTTTACTGCAACCTACTACCACTAACCGTTATGGCATCTCAATAAAGGTTACTTCCCCCTCATTCATTCCCTTTACTGCAACCTCCTACCACTAACCGTTATGGCATCTCAATAAAAGTAACTTCCCCCCTCATTCATTCCCATTTACTGCAACCTCCTACCACTAACCGTTATGGCATCTCAATAAAAGTAACTTTCCCCTCATTCATTCCCTTTACTGCAACCTCCTACTACTAACCGTTATGGCATCTTAATAAAAGTAACTTCCCCCTCATTCATTCCCTTTACTGCAACCTCCTACCACTAACTGTTATGGCATCTCAATAAAGGTTACTTCCCCCTCATTCATTCCTATTACTGCAACCTCCTACTACTAACCGTTATGGCATCTCAATAAAAGTAACTTCCCCCTCATTCATTCCCTTTACTGCAACCTCCTACCACTAACCGTTATGGTATCTCAATAAAGGTTACTTCCCCCTCATTCATTCCTATTACTGCAACCTCCTACTACTAACCGTTATGGCATCTCAATAAAAGTAACTTCCCCCTCATTCATTCCCTTTACTGCAACCTCCTACCACTAACCGTTATGGCATCTCAATAAAGGTTACTTCCCCCTCATTCATTCCCTTTACTGCAACCTCCTACTACTAACCGTTATGGTATCTCAATAAAGGTTACTTCCCCCTCATTCATTCCCTTTACTGCAACCTCCTACCACTAACCGTTATGGCATCTCAATAAAGGTTACTTCCCCCTCATTCATTCCCTTTACTGCAACCTCCTACTACTAACCGTTATGGTATCTCAATAAAGGTTACTTCCCCCTCATTCATTCCATTTACTGCAACCTCCTACTACTAACCGTTATGGTATCTCAATAAAGGTTACTTCCCCCTCATTCATTCCCTTTACTGCAACCTCCTACTACTAACCGTTATGGCATCTCAATAAAGGTTACTTCCCCCTCATTCATTCCCTTTACTGCAACCTCCTACCACTAACCGTTATGGTATCTCAATAAAAGTAACTTCCCCCTCATTCATTCCCTTTACTGCAACCTCCTACTACTAACCGTTATGGTATCTCAATAAAGGTTACTTCCCCCTCATTCATTCCCTTTACTGCAACCTCCTACCACTAACCGTTATGGTATCTCAATAAAGGTTACTTCCCCCTCATTCATTCCCTTTACTGCAACCTCCTACTACTAACCGTTATGGCATCTCAATAAAGGTTACTTCCCCCTCATTCATTCCCTTTACTGCAACCACCTACTACTAACCGTTATGGTATCTCAATAAAGGTTACTTCCCCCTCATTCATTCCCTTTACTGCAACCTCCTACCACTAACCGTTATGGCATCTCAATAAAAGTAACTTCCCCCTCATTCATTCCCTTACTGCAACCTCCTACCACTAACCGTTATGGCATCTCAATAAAAGTAACTTCCCCCTCATTCATTCCCTTTACTGCAACCTCCTACCACTAACCGTTATGGTATCTCAATAAAGGTTACTTCCGCCTCATTCATTCCCTTTACTGCAACCTCCTACTACTAACCGTTATGGTATCTCAATAAAGGTTACTTCTCCCTCATTCATTCCCTTTACTGCAACCTCCTACCACTAACCGTTATGGCATCTCAATAAAAGTAACTTTCCCCTCATTCATTCCCTTTACTGCAACCTCCTACTACTAACCGTTATGGCATCTTAATAAAAGTAACTTCCCCCTCATTCATTCCCTTTACTGCAACCTCCTACCACTAACTGTTATGGCATCTCAATAAAGGTTACTTCCCCCTCATTCATTCCCTTTACTGCAACCTCCTACCACTAACCGTTATCGCATCTCAATAAAGGTTACTTCCCCCTCATTCATTCCCTTTACTGCAACCTCCTACCACTAACCGTTATGGTATCTCAATAAAGGTTACTTCCCCCTCATTCATTCCCTTTACTGCAACCTCCTACCACTAACCGTTATGGTATCTCAATAAAGGTTACTTCCCCCTCATTCATTCCCTTTACTGCAACCTCCTACCACTAACCGTTATGGTATCTCAATAAAGGTTACTTCCCCCTCATTCATTCCCTTTACTGCAACCTCCTACCACTAACCGTTATGGTATCTCAATAAAGGTTAATTCCCCCTCATTCATTCCCTTTACTGCAACCTCCTACCACTAACCGTTATGGTATCTCAATAAAGGTTACTTCCCCCTCATTCATTCCCTTTACTGCAACCTCCTACCACTAACCGTTATGGTATCTCAATAAAGGTTACTTCCCCCTCATTCATTCCCTTTACTGCAACCTCCTACCACTAACCGTTATGGTATCTCAATAAAGGTTACTTCCCCCTCATTCATTCCCTTTACTGCAACCTCCTACCACTAACCGTTATGGTATCTCAATAAAGGTTACTTCCCCCTCATTCATTCCCTTACTGCAACCTCCTACTACTAACCGTTATGGTATCTCAATAAAGGTTACTTCCCCCTCATTCATTCCCTTTACTGCAACCTCCTACTACTAACCGTTATGGTATCTCAATAAAGGTTACTTCCCCCTCATTCATTCCCGTACTGCAACCTCCTACTACTAACCGTTATGGTATCTCAATAAAGGTTACTTCCCCCTCATTCATTCCCGTACTGCAACCTCCTACTACTAACCGTTATGGCATCTCAATAAAGGTTACTTCCCCCTCATTCATTCCCTTTACTGCAACCTCCTACCACTAACCGTTATGGTATCTCAATAAAGGTTACTTCCCCCTCATTCATTCCCTTTACTGCAACCTCCTACTACTAACCGTTATGGTATCTCAATAAAGGTTACTTCCCCCTCATTCATTCCCTTACTGCAACCTCCTACTACTAACCGTTATGGTATCTCAATAAAGGTTACTTCCCCCTCATTCATTCCCTTTACTGCAACCTCCTACTACTAACCGTTATGGTATCTCAATAAAGGTTACTTCCCCCTCATTCATTCCCTTACTGCAACCTCCTACTACTAACCGTTATGGTATCTCAATAAAGGTTACTTCCCCCTCATTCATTCCCTTACTGCAACCTCCTACTACTAACCGTTATGGCATCTCAATAAAAGTAACTTCCCCCTCATTCATTCCCTTACTGCAACCTCCTACCACTAACCGTTATGGTATCTCAATAAAGGTTACTACCCCCTCATTCATTCCTATTACTGCAACCTCCTACTACTAACCGTTATGGCATCTCAATAAAAGTAACTTCCCCCTCATTCATTCCCTTTACTGCAACCTCCTACCACTAACCGTTATGGCATCTCAATGAAGGTTACTTCCCCCTCATTCATTCCCTTTACTGCAACCTCCTACCACTAACCGTTATGGCATCTCAATAAAGGTTACTTCCCCCTCATTCATTCCCTTTACTGCAACCTCCTACCACTAACCGTTATGGTATCTCAATAAAGGTTACTTCCCCCTCATTCATTCCCTTTACTGCAACCTCCTACCACTAACCGTTATGGCATCTCAATAAAGGTTACTTCCCCCTCATTCATTCCCTTTACTGCAACCTCCTACTACTAACCGTTATGGTATCTCAATAAAGGTTACTTCCCCCTCATTCATTCCCTTTACTGCAACCTCCTACCACTAACCGTTATTGCATCTCAATAAAAGTAACTTCCCCCTCATTCATTCCCTTTACTGCAACCACCTACTACTAACCGTTATGGTATCTCAATAAAGGTTACTTCCCCCTCATTCATTCCTATTACTGCAACCTCCTACTACTAACCGTTATGGCATCTCAATAAAAGTAACTTCCCCCTCATTCATTCCCTTTACTGCAACCTCTTACCACAAACCGTTATGGCATCTCAATAAAAGTAACTTCCCCCTCATTCATTCCCTTTACTGCAACCTCCTACCACTAACCGTTATGGTATCTCAATAAAGGTTACTTCCCCCTCATTCATTCCTATTACTGCAACCTCCTACTACTAACCGTTATGGCATCTCAATAAAAGTAACTTCCCCCTCATTCATTCCCTTTACTGCAACCTCCTACCACTAACCGTTATGGCATCTCAATAAAGGTTACTTCCCCCTCATTCATTCCCTTTACTGCAACCTACTACCACTAACCGTTATGGCATCTCAATAAAGGTTACTTCCCCCTCATTCATTCCCTTTACTGCAACCTCCTACCACTAACCGTTATGGCATCTCAATAAAAGTAACTTCCCCCCTCATTCATTCCCATTTACTGCAACCTCCTACCACTAACCGTTATGGCATCTCAATAAAAGTAACTTCCCCCTCATTCATTCCCTTTACTGCAACCTCCTACTACTAACCGTTATGGTATCTCAATAAAGGTTACTTCCCCCTCATTCATTCCCTTTACTGCAACCTCCTACCACTAACCGTTATGGCATCTCAATAAAGGTTACTTCCCCCTCATTCATTCCCTTTACTGCAACCTCCTACTACTAACCGTTATGGTATCTCAATAAAGGTTACTTCCCCCTCATTCATTCCATTTACTGCAACCTCCTACTACTAACCGTTATGGTATCTCAATAAAGGTTACTTCCCCCTCATTCATTCCCTTTACTGCAACCTCCTACTACTAACCGTTATGGCATCTCAATAAAGGTTACTTCCCCCTCATTCATTCCCTTTACTGCAACCTCCTACCACTAACCGTTATGGTATCTCAATAAAAGTTACTTCCCCCTCATTCATTCCCTTTACTGCAACCTCCTACCACTAACCGTTATGGCATCTCAATAAAGGTTACTTCCCCCTCATTCATTCCCTTTACTGCAACCACCTACTACTAACCGTTATGGTATCTCAATAAAGGTTACTTCCCCCTCATTCATTCCCTTTACTGCAACCTCCTACCACTAACCGTTATGGCATCTCAATAAAAGTAACTTCCCCCTCATTCATTCCCTTACTGCAACCTCCTACCACTAACCGTTATGGCATCTCAATAAAAGTAACTTCCCCCTCATTCATTCCCTTTACTGCAACCTCCTACCACTAACCGTTATGGTATCTCAATAAAGGTTACTTCCGCCTCATTCATTCCCTTTACTGCAACCTCCTACTACTAACCGTTATGGTATCTCAATAAAGGTTACTTCTCCCTCATTCATTCCCTTTACTGCAACCTCCTACCACTAACCGTTATGGCATCTCAATAAAAGTAACTTTCCCCTCATTCATTCCCTTTACTGCAACCTCCTACTACTAACCGTTATGGCATCTTAATAAAAGTAACTTCCCCCTCATTCATTCCCTTTACTGCAACCTCCTTCCACTAACTGTTATGGAATCTCAATAAAGGTTACTTCCCCCTCATTCATTCCCTTTACTGCAACCTCCTACCACTAACCGTTATCGCATCTCAATAAAGGTTACTTCCCCCTCATTCATTCCCTTTACTGCAACCTCCTACTACTAACCGTTATGGTATCTCAATAAAGGTTACTTCCCCCTCATTCATTCCCTTTACTGCAACCTCCTACCACTAACCGTTATGGCATCTCAATAAAGGTTACTTCCCCCTCATTCATTCCCTTTACTGCAACCTCCTACCACTAACCGTTATGGCATCTCAATAAAAGTAACTTCCCCCCTCATTCATTCCCTTTACTGCAACCTCCTACCACTACCGTTATGGTATCTCAATAAAGGTTACTTCCCCCTCATTCATTCCCTTTACTGCAACCTCCTACTACTAACCGTTATGGTATCTCAATAAAGGTTACTTCCCCCTCATTCATTCCCTTTACTGCAACCTCCTACCACTAACCGTTATGGCATCTCAATAAAGGTTACTTCCCCGTCATTTATCCCCTATACTGCAACCTCCTACCACTAACGGTTATGGCATCTCAATAAAGGTTACTTCCCCCTCATTTATCCCCTTTACTGCAACCTCATACCACTAACGGTTATGGCATCTCAATAAAGGGTTCTTCCCCCTCATTTATCCCCTTTACTGCAACCTCCTACCACTAACGGTTATGGCATCTCAATAAAGGTTACTTCCCCCTCATTTATCCCCTTTACTGCAACCTCCTACCACTAACGGTTATGGCATCTCAATAAAGGTTACTTCCCCCTCATTTATCCCCTTTACTGCAACCTCCTACCACTAACGGTTATGGCATCTCAATAAAGGTTACTTCCCCCTCATTCATTCCCTTTACTGCAACCTCCTACTACTAACCGTTATGGCATCTCAATAAAGGTTACTTCCCCCTCATTCATTCCCTTTACTGCAACCTCCTACCACTAACCGTTATGGCATCTCAATAAAAGTAACTTCCCCCTCATTCATTCTCTTTACTGCAACCTCCTACTACTAACCGTTATGGTATCTCAATAAAGGTTACTTCCCCCTCATTCATTCCTATTACTGCAACTTCCTACTACTAACCGTTATGGTATCTCAATACAGGTTACTTCCCCCTCATTCATTCCTATTACTGCAACCTTCTACTACTAACCGTTATGGTATCTCAATAAAGGTTACTTCCCCCTCATTCATTCCCTTTACTGCAACCTCCTACCACTAACCGTTATGGTATCTCAATAAAGGTTACTTCCCCCTCATTCATTCCCTTTACTGCAACCTCCTACTACTAACCGTTATGGTATCTCAATAAAGGTTACTTCCCCCTCATTCATTCCCTTTACTGCAACCTCCTACCACTAACCGTTATGGCATCTCAATAAAAGTAACTTCCCCCCTCATTCATTCCCTTTACTGCAACCTCCTACCACTACCGTTATGGTATCTCAATAAAGGTTACTTCCCCCTCATTCATTCCCTTTTACTGCAACCTCCTACTACTAACCGTTATGGTATCTCAATAAAGGTTACTTCCCCCTCATTCATTCCCTTTACTGCAACCTCCTACCACTAACCGTTATGGCATCTCAATAAAGTTACTTCCCCGTCATTTATCCCCTATACTGCAACCTCCTACCACTAACGGTTATGGCATCTCAATAAAGGTTACTTCCCCCTCATTTATCCCCTTTACTGCAACCTCATACCACTAACGGTTATGGCATCTCAATAAAGGGTTCTTCCCCCTCATTTATCCCCTTTACTGCAACCTCCTACCACTAACGGTTATGGCATCTCAATAAAGGTTACTTCCCCCTCATTTATCCCCTTTACTGCAACCTCCTACCACTAACGGTTATGGCATCTCAATAAAGGTTACTTCCCCCTCATTTATCCCCTTTACTGCAACCTCCTACCACTAACGGTTATGGCATCTCAATAAAGGTTACTTCCCCCTCATTTATCCCCTTTACTGCAACCTCCTACCACTAACGGTTATGGCATCTCAATAAAGGTTACTTCCTCCTCATTCATCCCCTTTACTGCAACCTCCTACCACTTACCGTTATGGCATCTCAATAAAGGTTACTTCCCCCTCATTTATCCCCTTTACTGCAACCTCCTACCACTAACCGTTATGGCATCTCAATAAAGGTTATTTCCTCCTCATTCATTCCCTTTACTGCAACCTCCTACTACTAACCGTTATGGTATCTCAATAAAGGTCACTCCCCCCTCATTCATCCTCTTTACTGCAACCTCCTACCACTAACCGTTATGGTATCTCAATAAAGGTTACTTCCCCCTCATTCATTCCCTTTACTGCAACCTCCTACTACTAACCGTTATGGTATCTCAATAAAGGTCACTTCCCCCTCATTCATCCCCTTTACTGCAACCTCCTACCACTAACCGTTATGGTATCTCAATAAAGGTTACTTCCCCCTCATTCATTCCCTTTACTGCAACCTCCTACCACTAACCGTTATGGTATCTCAATAAAGGTTACTTCCCCCTCATTCATTCCCTTTACTGCAACCTCCTACCACTAACCGTTATGGCATCTCAATAAAAGTAACTTCCCCCCTCATTCATTCCTATTACTGCAACCTCCTACTACTAACCGTTATGGCATCTTAATAAAGGATACTTTCCCCTACATTCATCCCCTTTACTGCAACCTCGTACTACTAACCGTTATGGTATCTCAATAAAGGTTACTTCCCCCTCATTCATTCCCTTTACTGCAACCTCCTACCACTAACCGTTATGGCATCTCAATAAAAGTAACTTCCCCCCTCATTCATTCCTATTACTGCAACCTCCTACTACTAACCGTTATGGTATCTCAATAAAGGTTACTTCCCCCTCATTCATTCCTATTACTGCAACCTCCTACTACTAACCGTTATGGCATCTCAATAAAAGTAACTTCCCCCTCATTCATTCCCTTTACTGCAACCTCCTACTACTAACCGTTATGGCATCTCAATAAAAGTAACTTCCCCCTCATTCATTCCCTTTACTGCAACCTCCTACCACTAACCGTTATGGCATCTCAATAAAGGTTACTTCCCCCTCATTCATTCCCTTTACTACAACCTCCTACCACTAACCGTTATGGCATCTCAATAAAGGTTACTTCCCCCTCATTCATTCCCTTTACTGCAACCTCCTACCACTAACCGTTATGGCATCTCAATAAAAGTAACTTCCCCCCTCATTCATTCCTATTACTGCAACCTCCTACTACTAACCGTTATGGCATCTCAATAAAAGTAACTTCCCCCTCATTCATTCCCTTTACTGCAACCTCCTACTACTAACCGTTATGGTATCTCAATAAAGGTTACTTCCCCCTCATTCATTCCCTTTACTGCAACCTCCTACCACTAACCGTTATGGCATCTCAATAAAGGTTACTTCCCCGTCATTTATCCCTTATACTGCAACCTCCTACCACTAACGGTTATGGCATCTCAATAAAGGTTACTTCCCCCTCATTTATCCCCTTTACTGCAACCTCCTACCACTAACGGTTATGGCATCTCAATAAAGGTTACTTCCCCCTCATTTATCCCCTTTACTGCAACCTCCTACCATTAACGGTTATGGCATCTCAATAAAGGTTACTTCCCCCTCATTTATCCCCTTTACTGCAACCTCCTACCACTAACGGTTATGGCATCTCAATAAAGGTTACTTCCCCCTCATTTATCCCCTTTACTGCAACCTCCTACCACTAACGGTTATGGCATCTCAATAAAGGTTATTTTACCCTCATTTATCCCCTTTACTGCAACCTCCTACCACTAACGGTTATGGCATCTCAATAAAGGTTACTTCCCCCTCATTCATCCCCTTTACTGCAACCTCCTACCACTTACCGTTATGGCATCTCAATAAAGGTTACTTCCCCCTCATTTATCCCCTTTTACTGCAACCTCCTACCACTAACCGTTGTGGCATCTCAATAAAGGTTACTTCCCCCTCATTTATCCCCTTTACTGCAACCTCCTACCACTAACCGTTATGGCATCTCAATAAAGGTTATTTCCTCCTCATTCATTCCCTTTACTGCAACCTCCTACTACTAACCGTTATGGTATCTCAATAAAGGTCACTCCCCCCTCATTCATCCTCTTTACTGCAACCTCCTACCACTAACCGTTATGGTATCTCAATAAAGGTTACTTCCCCCTCATTCATTCCCTTTACTGCAACCTCCTACTACTAACCGTTATGGTATCTCAATAAAGGTCACTTCCCCCTCATTCATCCCCTTTACTGCAACCTCCTACCACTAACCGTTATGGTATCTCAATAAAGGTTACTTCCCTCTCATTCATTCCCTTTACTGCAACCTCCTACCACTAACCGTTATGGTATCTCAATAAAGGTTACTTCCCCCTCATTCATTCCCTTTACTGCAACCTCCTACCACTAACCGTTATGGCATCTCAATAAAGGATACTTTCCCCTACATTCATCCCCTTTACTGCAACCTCCTACTACTAACCGTTATGGTATCTCAATAAAGGTTACTTCCCCCTCATTCATTCCCTTTACTGCAACCTCCTACCACTAACCGTTATGGTATCTCAATAAAGGTTACTTCCCCCTCATTCATCCCCTTTTACTGCAACCTCCTACTACTAACCGTTATGGTATCTCAATAAAGGTTACTTCCCCCTCATTCATCCCCTTTACTGCAACCTCCTACTACTAACCGTTATGGTATCTCAATAAAGGTTACTTCCCCCTCATTCATTCCCTTTACTGCAACCTCCTACCACTAACCGCTATGGTATCTCAATACATATTAAAGACTAGTCGAACACACAACATAGAATTTCAATATGCCTCCACTGCCAGGAAAGGGGTGGAAGAACACTTTTTTTAGTCCTTCCTTATCGGAGAGTTCTACTAGGGGATGTTACTGGGGTCATAACATCATAAGAAGTACCAGCACATGTTCCACAGAGATCAATCTCACTTGCAGCCAATTGCACGTCCAGTGAATCTAATGATGACAACATGTGTAGAATAGAAAGTAGCTGCCAACACCAAAGTACTTGCCAGAATTGTGGTGACGGTGCAGAGAGACCAAGGGATTAACGGCCACGACGAGCACGCACCCGCTGCAAGGAAACAGTGGCCGTACGTGGGAACAAACCTAGAACCGTTTGATTACATGAAAAGAAGAAGAAAAAAAACAGGGACTACTGCTGATGATGGGTGCAAGAGTTTGTTGGAGGGAGGAGAGACGAGAACTGCTACTGCTGCTGAGATTGGCAGGCAACATGGCGACTGTGTTTGGATAAAGGAGGGAAGAAAGGATACGGATTTTATTTTGAATATTGAGAGCTGGCATTTCTGTGTTTTCTGTCAACTCTAAATGATTTACGTGACTGAAATAATAAATTAACCAAACTCAAATTTTGAAAGAATCTTTCAGAGTACATAGGTTCGATAAATCTTCAAGAGAGGCGTGGTTGAGTAGATGGATACCAAGATGGACTATGGAATCGTTAAGTGTGGCATTCTGGTCTTTTACACAAACCTCAGGGTTATGGTATTAGTGGTAAGGTTCTTGACATTATTAGGTCTTTTCTTTCTTATTGAAGCTTGCGAGTAACTTTGGACAGTGTCTCTTCATTCTCTTTCCCTATCAATGCTGGTGTTCCTCATGGCTCTATTCTAGTTCCAACACTGTTTCTTCACTATATAAATGATCTTCCAGGGAATATTTTTCAGAAAATTAACACTTATACTGATGATACCACTCTCTATTCTGGTGTTGCTTCTCGCCCATCTCCCTCGGATCAGTTGAAATATGCAGCTGATCTAGAAGTTGACCTGGGTTCAGTTGTGGATTGGGGTACGAAATGGCTTGT
>OY744526.1:2824775-2832275 GCA_963556195.1 Sepiola atlantica
TCGGAAGATAGAGGCGGGGATACTGAAAGTTTGTCCACATGAGTAAACACGATAGAAAAAGATGAAGCACAAACGATATTGGTTGGTAGATATGACTTAACGTGATTGATGGAGAACTCGTCATTATTGATGGAGCAATATCAGTAGCTGAAGCACACACACACACACACACACACACACACACACATATATATATATGTTTACATGTACATAATCTACGACACTGGCATGCCGATGTTATCGATCAACAGCTGTTAAAAGCTGAGATCTCGTCAGGCATAATAATAATAATAATAATAATAATAATAATAATAATAATAATGTTTTTAAATTCCCGAAACAGTTTTTCATGGTAAACAACTGATGATCCCTTAAATAATGTTAAGACTAGCGTAAATTCTTGGAAGCAAAGTAATATAGTGACTGTAAAAAGTAGATTGATTTACAAGGAAAGTAATTTTCCACCGAAAGACTTGGGACAGAAGTGTTTTTTTTAGGGTTTTTTTTTCATATAGTTTTAATGGTTGAAAAACTTCCAAGACTATATATATATATATATATATATATATATATATATATATATATATATATATATATATATATATATATATATATATAACCCATAACAAAAATGACACTTTCCATCTATACTACAAACCAAATGGCACCCTAATTAAAAACAGCTTAAGAAAATCACACACACACACACACACACACACACACACACACACACACACACACACATATATATATATATATATATATATATATATATATATATATACACACATATATATATATGTTTTTACCTACATACGTATACGTTTCATCAGATTATTGAAAGAGAGAGAGAAAGAGAGAGAAAGAGAGTGAGAAAGAAAGAGAGACAGACAGAGATACAGAGAGAGAGAGAGAAAGAGAGAGAGAAAGAGAGAGAGGGGAGGAATAATCAGTAGTTATTCAAATGAAATTCATTGAAAAATGGATTTGATGTTCAGAAATATTTCTTTTAATCTCTTCACCAAACAATGGCGAAATAATTACATTTTACTTTACAAAAAATCAGAAATGACAAAAAGTCAACATTGCTCTACCTGTGTCCGATTTCATCTAATATGAAAAATTAAGTCAGTCGGATTCTGGAAGTTTGACAGAGACAGATTTAAAGCTGACAGATCGATATTTGATTACAGACGTATGGCTGGCTATTTCCGTTTGAAAAGCACCATCGACTAAAACCATTATGCGTATTTGAAGACTTCAAAACTGACAGACTTCAAAACTGACAGACTTAAAAAAATACAGGCGAAAAAATAATCAAAGTATAAGTACTCCCGGGCAACACTGGGTCGGGACAGCTAATTATATTTATATATAGAGAGAAATATAATATCAGAGCATGCCCATGCTGGTGCACCATCCACCAGTCTCTCCCTCCTAGACAAGGTCCTAAAAAGAGTCTCTAATCTAATAGGTCCCTCAATATCAACCAAGCTCCAGCCCCTGTCCCATCGCCGCAATGTTGCATCCTTGTGCTTGTTTTACAAGTATTTCAATGGAATGTGCTCCGATGAATTTGCTGCTCTGGTGACCCCCCCCCCCCGACGTAAATACATCCGACAAACCAGACAATCAGCTAAATACCATCCATTCACTGTGGAGGTCCCCAGATGCCAGAGAGCCTTCTACTCCAATAGCTTCTTTCCTTGAGCTGCCGGAACTTGGAACTCCCTCCCTGCTCCCCGTTTCCCCGACTGTATCGACATGCAGAAATTTAAAACTAATGTGAACAAGCATCTAGCTGCACAGCTCCCAATTTAGGATGAGCCCCCATAAACTTTCAACCCTAATTCTCAGTAGCCCCTTACGTCTACAGTGGCAACTTGCCTTGTTAAAAAATCCTAATTCCATTGTTTTATTTTCATACATATAACCGACATTTTTGTGTATAGATATATTTTATATTTTCTTATAGAACTAAACTTTTTATATTTTACATTCACGAATTTTTTTTTCCATGGAAATCGCTCCAGACAAGACATGAGGCCACTTGATGTAAGGATCTAAAAAAATGCCACTTCAAGGTAAAAAAATAGCCAACGATAAATGTTATATGGATAGATTCCAAAACATCGCTCATGGAATGTGAGGACTAAAGGACAAAATAAGGGAAGCGAGAGTTACGAGGCTGATCTTATGAATAAAGTGAATATCATATTTGTGATTATTTTTTTTTTTATTAACAAAAGGTAGACAAAAAAATCTGTTTGATTAGTCAAATAGGGCAAATATTGATCCGTGTTGTTAAAAAATTCTTATTTTTAATCGATTTCATCGATTTTAGTATTTAGTCCTGATCAATATTTTATTGTTTATTAGTCATCGAGGAAGACAGAGGAGCCTTCATCCTCACAGTCAGAAGTCCTGATACTGCTACTCAAATCACCAGATACTAATGTAATAACAGACGAATATTTGGATATTCATCGGTGAAAAAGAAGGAAAAAACGTCTTCATTTGTCGTTTTCGCTTTCATTTCTTTCGTTGCTTTTGATCAAGACGAGAAAAGTGAAGACAGGAAGAATGCGGCTTTTTAAGTTTTAAGCAATTTAACTGTGAAATACAGAATTGATTCAGTGGCTCAAACGGTTAATACACTATATTTAACGCAGAGGTTGGTTATAAGTTCGAACCTCATCCGTATTGGAATTTATTTATGTCATACTCATCGATTGGTTGTCTCTCTTGTACCTTTAGGGCCGCATGGATGAGTCAACAGGTAATCCAATCCCTGCTCTCTTAGGGGTCACGCGAGCTAGCCTATAAAAACCCTTGTAGACTGAGTTCCGGCCTCTTTTTTTCCCTTTTCAACTCAAGCAGGACAACAGTTGGACCCTCAATGACAGACGCCCTCGACAGCAGTCGCTGAGAGCCAACTAACTCCTTCTGCACCTTTTCCGTTACTCACCATCTTGGATGAGGGTTGACTACATCTCGACAAATCTTGCAGATGACAGTTCGGATTCCGTTATTACTCTATCCCGGATTTCCAGTCTTGGTTGTTATCGGCCTGACCGCATTGCGGCAAAAGCCCATGAAGATGATTCGTGCAGAAAAGCTTTTACTTCCACACAAAAAGAGACAGAATTTAGGGATTCTAATGTGCAATTAGTTACTCGAACATCCTTAACCAGATCAGTTCTCGCGAAGCACATATTCGCAAACCTAACATAAACCTCATTTCTGTACGATCATGTTTTTTTTTTCTGTTGTATAGTTCTTCGGCGATATAATGCGGGCGGACGGCTTTGAGAAAAGCTTGATGTTAGGAAAAACTGACGTCAAAAAGAGTACAGGAAGACAGCGTCCCAAGTTCACAGATCTCATCAGAAAGACCGAATGCAGAGAAGAATTGATGGCCATGATCTTCGATGTCTCCAAACAGACCTGATACCCGAAGAAGAAGATGAAGTTATTTCTACCTTAATTGCTTGCCAAGTAAAATTGCTCTAAAATGATATACATCTGTTGTCGTTGCTTCTCACAAAAGATGTCGTCTCCAGATCTCTGTTTCAGCGTTTATCTTCAGAAACTTTCCTACGTTCTCACGTGCGAGAATTGAACTTTCTTTAAGAAATAAGCCTAACCCTAACTCTAACCCCAACTCTAACCCTAACTAAACCTTAACCCTAACTAAACCCTAACTTAACCCTAACATAACCCTAACACAAACTAAACCCTAACCCTAACTTAACCCTAACCAAGTCATAAGTATTCTTACTCTGATTTTGTCCCAAAACGAACTTTGACATTTCAAATTTCAATATTAAGTAAACTGTTTAGTTTTACTTTTTATTTTGTTTTTCTGTAATCTATGTAATTTATGTAATCTACGTAATTTATGGGAATTAGGATCCCGGGCAACGCCGGGTAGCACTGCTAGTATTAGATATTTGTGTTCGACTAATGCTTGCTATTAAAAACAAAATTCAAACACTTGAAGCATATGTGTCTTGACTCAACATTTTTGTTGGGACTAACGAACGAAGAGAGAATAGAAAGTGACTAACTTGGGGTTACTTTCAGCAGCCTCGTAACACTCGCTTCCCTTATTTTGTCCTTTAGTCCTCACATTCCATGAGCGATGTTTCTTACAAAAGGGGAAGAATTGACGTTTTCTGGGTCGGAATCTATTCATCTAACATTTATCGTTGGCTAGTTTTTGACCTTGAAGTGGTATATATTTTTAAACTCCTTACATCAAGTGGCTTCGTGTCTTGTCTGGAGCGATTTCCATTAAAAAAAAACCCTATAAAACCAAAAAAAAAACAAACAACTAATATATGTCTACGCATATCTATAACCCTTTTGTCAGTCAGAATACTTTGGTGTGAAAAAGATAACATGACCCAATTATCGAGCTTCTTTCTGACCACACGTGACCCTGCCAAAAATAATACCGGAAACGGAAGCGTGTCACATTTATTTCGTGAAATAAACTGTTGACTTGTAGTAGCCAAACTTCTCAGTTATCAGAACGAACATATTGTGTGCCAAGGTCGCAGTAACCGTGCCCATTTAATTATAACAAAATAAAAATAAAAAATGGATGTGTTTTTATTGCATATCTAGGATGACACTTGTGTTAAGAGAAAATGGCATTCAATTGAAGTTGGAATTACAGCAACTTTTATTATGCCTAGAATAGTACCCATAAAAAATTGGGAGGACTTTAAAAAAAGTCACAGTGTACCGGTTGTCCGTGACGTGTATAAACAATTATGCACTCATTGATGTTGTTGGTGATGTTCTTGATGATGATGATGATGATGATGATGATGATGATTTTGATGATCATGATGATGCTGATGATACTGTTGATGCTGCTGCTGATGTTGCTGCTGCTGCTGCTGATGATGATGCTGCTGTTGCTGCTGATGATGCTGCTGCTGTTGCTGCTGCTGCTGCTGATGATGATGATGCTGCTGCTGATGATGCTGATGATGATGCTGCTGCTGTTGCTGATGCTGCTGTTGCTGCTGATGCTGATGCTGATGCTGCTGTTGCTGCTGCTGCTGCTGATGATGATGCTGTCGTCGTCGAGAAACCAGGTTCGATGAACATCTCAAGTATTTTACAAAAAGGCCGCAATTCATTTTATATATAAATTTACTAAAGAGAAATGAACAGACACAGAGAAAAGAGAAAGGGAGAGAGAGAAAGAGAGAGAGAGAGAAAGAGAGAGAAAGGGAGAAAGGGAGAGAGAGAGAGAAAGAGAGAGGGAAAGAGAGAGAGAACGAGAGAGAGAACGAGAGGGAGAGAGAAAGAGAGATAAAGAGAAAGAGAGAGAGAGAGAAAGAGAGAGAGAGAGAGAGAGAAAGACAGAGAAAGAGAAAGAGAGAGAGAGAAAGAGATATAAAGAGAGAGAGTATGTGCGTGTGCTGAAAGATTAGATGAGAGTGATTGAGTTATTAGATGTAAAACAGTTGAGGTAGCAGGGTCAGCTTGCAGGGGAAAGACGAGGAAAACATGGGCGGAAGTGATAAAGATGGATTTAAGAGAAAGAGGGATAAATAAAGACCTGGTCAGAAGTCGATTCATAAAAGTCGTTCAAAACATACCAGCATATAAAACGGACGTTAAACTGATGGTGATGATGATGATGATGATGATGATGACGAAATGCAACACATTACGATGATGATGACTACATCACCGAGCGTTAGATACAAAAAGAGACAGGTATACGAGGATACTATAAACCCTTTATTCTATCAACTTTCTTGCAGTAAGTCTTGTGAGTAATAAATTGCGAGCACTTGATAATAGAGAACAACTTTCCAATTATCTGTACTTAAAATTGTAATGTTACATAGTTTTATACGTTATAATCATAGTTTTATATGTTATAATCATAGTTTTATATGTTATAATCATAGTTTTATACGTTATAATCATAGTTTTATGCGTTATATTCATAGTTTTATGCGTTATAACCATAGTTTTATGCGTTATAATCATAGTTTTATGCGTTATATTCATTGTTTTATGCGTTATAACCATAGTTTTATGCGTTATAACCATAGTTTTATGCGTTATAATCATAGTTTTATACGTTATATTCATAGTTTTATGCGTTATAATCATAGTTTTATGCGTTATATTCATAGTTTTATACGTTATAACCATAGTTTCATGCGTTATAATCATAGTTTTATACGTTATAATCATAGTTTTGCACGTTATAATCATAGTTTTATACGTTATTACCATAGTTTTATACGTTATAATCATAGTTTCATGCGTTATAACCATAGTTTTATACGTTATAACCATAGTTTTATACGTTATGACCATAGTTTTATACGTTATTACCATAGTTTTATACGTTATAACCATAATTTTATACGTTATAACCATAGTTTTATACGTTATGACAGCAGTTTTATATGCTATAATCATAGTTTTATACAGTCATAAGCATCGGATCGTTCGCACAAAAGTTATAGCCAATCAGAATACAGACATTTAGCTGTGTCACCCTGTGGATACAAATTGTAGTTAGATTTTGTTTGTGAAGGGTTCAGTGAGTACTAGTAATTCTATTCAAAATAAAACTTCATAAAACATTGAACCGAAATATTATCGATTGTTATTGATCTTTTGATCGTGTAAGACCCCCTCCCCCACCACCCGCTCCCTCCCTCAATTACATAACCGTTTCGTTAGATAGTTCCACTGCTCTTCTTGTCTTCTTTGATGTGATGAGAACAATTTGATTCGTCGGAAATTGATACAAGAATAGAATTGCTTATTCACGTTGGAGTTATCTAGGCATATTCTATTGCACGCAGATCAAAAATATCAAAGTCAGCCAAGTCGTTGATGGAATGCCAACAAGAAATAGAAATAAGAGGGCTGCATATATATATATATATATATATATATATATATATATATATATATATATATATATATATATATATATATATATATATATAAGTTAGGTTCATTTTATATTCCAATAACCATGTTTTATTTATTTATTTTATTTTTTTCACATTTCCAAAAAACGTTACATTTCTGTGAGATGTATTTTTTACGGTCCGTTTCATTTACCGTGAGCCAAACAACATTTTTATGTCAATATCGTCTCTGCAACACCACAAAATCATCAGAAAAATCCACAAAGAATAAAAAGTTCTCGGATTATATATATAGCCCATGTATTCTCTACAATGTGTAGAGAATGTCGGAGGTTACAACGGTCGAAACGTTGAGGAAATAACAACCAAGACGGGAATAGTAGTCCGAATAACACAAATCGGATTAATCTGTCCTCTGTTATAATGATGTGGGATTGAACGACATAAAAAAATACTGAATGTAGCATAGCTCTAGCTTTAAACTATTGAGCTATTATAAGTACTTTATGTTACAATTTTTTAAAGATACACACACACACACACACACACACATACACACACACATATATATATA
>OY744526.1:2837275-2854775 GCA_963556195.1 Sepiola atlantica
ATGAAAAAAACAAACAATGTCGACTGTTTGTTGGATTTTTGTTTTAAATTATAAATTTTCGTTTTAAAAATCACTGTTGACTATTTTGATAAAATTTTAATTCATACAATAAAAAAAATCACTGACTATTCATTTTAATGATAAATTTTCATTTTCATTGTTGACTATTTTGAGAAAGTTTTAATTCATACAATAAAAAACACATTTTTATTATTTTTATAAATTTTTAAATTATTAAATAAAATATTTTCCTATTCAATAACGATACATTGTTCGCTATTATTATTCTTCGCTGTTAATATTGCCATTTTGAATAAAAAACATCTAATTCGGTTACTTCCGGTTGGTTGTCTGCCCCTGCCTTCAAAAGAGGAAAGCGAATTAAGTCCAAGTGACGGTTGAAATGCAGAAGTGCCAACTTTTCTCGTAAAATGATTAAACATGTTGCTTCATTTTTATTCTCCAACAAGTACGGACGTCCACCCAGTAGTGGCCATTATTTCATTTTATTTTTCCTCCCAATATGTCTACCCTACATGTATCTGTACTTGCATGACATTTTTTCTCTATATTATCATCCTGATGAAGTCTTATAAATAAAGACGAAACGTTGATGTACACATAAAAAACATCCATTTTTTGGTTTTCCTTTTTCATTTTCCCATGTTGCTTTTATTTTGCATTAAAAAAATGTTGCATTAAAAAAAAAACAAAAAAACAAAAAAAAACTAAAAATCAATTCTTCAAGCATCAAGTTTTCTTAACTGCTAAAGTGAATGCACTTTTTAAAATGCGTCTGATCTTTTTTTATTTGAACCCTAAGAGAACATAAGTAGTCCCTTAGGGAACTAACGATATTACTGCGCCCTGTGATTTGATTGGACAAGCCAGCTCACAGGGACAGTGATTACGCATTCAAAAGTAGTCCCTATTGGTGACTGCTACAAACTAAACTGAAACCAGCACTTTCATTAATTTCCAGTAATTTGATTCTTGTTAACTATACAGCACAATCGTCTATTTTGCTATAAAATAACAAGTCTCGATGTTTCTGAATTACAGGGTTGACATTTTTTTCCATCTTTAATTTTGAATAGTCAAATGGCAGGGGGAGATAATTCAAAGTGTTCCCCCACGATTTATCTAAAAATGTATTTTAACGCTCTGAATTGCAAGATATTTTATATTTAATCAGAAATAATGCCAAAAGACTTCCTGCACAGATTAATTTCAGGTGCGGAGATTTAATTTATTTCAAAAACTTTATTTCCCAGGTTTCATGGATTTTTCTTTTTCTTTTTTTCTGTGATGCAGAATTTATTTCAATAAATCTTAAAATTTTTTTTTTTATTGGTATCGAATACCAATATATACAGGGTGTCTCAAAAAAATGTACTCACTCTTAATGTTTCGCGACGTTTGCGAATCCCTTGGTGCGCGTTATCAGCTTTGTTTGAACAATAATGGTCATCAGTTTGAACATTTGCGAACATGATTCTTCAATTACATCTGTCTCATGTATTCGATGCTATTTCATTTCACTCTATGTTCATAAATAAAAGTTTTCTCGTCATTCTACGAGTGAGTACATTTTTTTGAGACACCCTGTATATATACTTTACGCTAATTAAAATGCATAACGATAAAATCCATTTTTACATAAATCCTGAGAAGACAACTTTGAATTATCTCCCCCTGTCATTTGACTCTTCAAAAAAAAAAAAAAAATTTTCGGCCCTGTTAAAAAAGTGGACACGAAGCTGATTACATGTGCATTCGTCAAAGTAGATATTTTTGTATTTTCTAGTAGTTTCTAAAACTTACGAAACCGCTGTCTTAATTTATGTGGCAAAATGAAATATATAATGTGCGTTAAACTGAAAGAATTAATATAATCATCGAATTAAAATGCTATCTATTCATGTAACAATTCACATCGTGGGTTGGTTTAAAAAAATAAATACTTCAAAATTAAAAAATAGAAAATAAGCATTTTTTTTCGGCCTTGTAATACAGAAGTATCAAAAAATATATAAAACTCAACAAAAACCAACAAAAAAAAACAAACAAAAAAAACAACAAAAGAAAAAAAACAAAAACAAAAAAAAAACAGTTCATGATACAGAAATGCGTTTGACAAGTTGAACAATTGATTCAACCTAGAATTCCTTCCTACTAACGATTCTAGCATCTGATTCATTCTAGCATCGGACTCATTAAAAATGAATACGAAAAGCAGCAACTGAATACAAAGAGAAGTAATACTGACTTTTGACGAAGTTAGTATAAATATTTCACAGCCACTTTTTGTAAAACAAAAGGTTTGGCGCAACAGAACTTCACTAGTTCAGAAAAGGGACACCGGGTGTTTCGCCTTCCTATAGGTCTTTTCCATTGCCTCTGGGTCAAGGCGATCCATAATACAGGCCTTGCAAATATGCAACTGGGCTCCACGAACGGGGGCGGACATGTGAGGACCAAAATCACGACTAAATAATAATTACCGAGACTAGTTTTAGTAAGAAGTTTGGTATGGGTATATGTTTATATATTTGTATGTACAGGATTCACATTATGACTTTTTTCGAACACAGCTGCTATGAGTAAGGGGTCAACATGTTGGCTATATTTAGTTTAATTCAGTTTTATTCAAAAGAGGTAAAAACGGGGTGGAAAATTCTAGAAACCTCCGATTTTTGTGAAATGTTGACAATACGTATTAGACATCAATTAGTAAATATTCCCTGAATTTCAGTTTCTCTGAAATATTTTAAAGGGATTTTAGGAGCCATAATATGAGCACAACTCCCAATTTGAAAATTTAAATATTTCAGATTTACATTGAATTTGATCCATAGTCATTAGACACCAGTTGAACGAGATTCCCTGAATTTCAATTTCTTCTAAAGACCCCATAAGCTTAAGGCTTAAATTTGAGACATTTTCTAGAATAAAAATCATGTAATGGATTTTTGATCAAAATTAGAATAAGGATTCTAGACATAAGGTTTAGTAACATTGTATCTTGATTTTAATCTTTGTTAAGAGGACATAAAAGTGGTGCAAAACTGTTCTGTTTGAGAATTAATTTTATCCGTTCTCCTAGTAACACTGTTAAGACGGCTGACTATATTGTTCGCTTTATATGACATAAATAGGGTTTATTTATTGGCTTGCTGCATAGCTGTTAAAGTTGGCCAATTGGTTAGAGTGCTTGCGTTTGGGTTAAAGGTGACTGGTGCCCGGGGGGGGGGGGGGATACGCGGATCGTGCGACCGGCTGAACAGTTATCTTCCACACTGATGATTCCATTAGGATGAAACATATACGTATGTGGATCAAAAAAATAAAAGTTATTATTAAATAATTATGTAATAATAATTATATATATATATATATATATTTGGTACAGAAAATTAGTACAACATCAGTACCGTCGGTTTCAAGCTCAGAAGGACTTAGCCATCCGGCTCTCTTCAGCTTCTGTTGTCACCTGTTACAGAAATGTGAATTCACGTGTCACTCTCGTTTGGATACGTTATTTGCTTTGGAGTGTTATGTATATATGTTTAAAATTTGTGTTGGTGGTGGTGGTGGTGGTGGTGGTGTGGGGGGGGGGGAGTGGGACTATAAAGTTTAATAAATTTCGAAAATAGGGGTGGATGGGTGGAATGTAACAGTTAAGATTTAAAATAGGAAAAAAAATATATAAAATAAAATATATAAAAAAAAATATATAAAATAAAATATATAAAAAAAAATATATAAAAAAAAATATATAAAATAAAATATATAAAATAAAATATATAAAAAAAATATATAAAAAAAAATATATAAAAAAAAAATTAAAAAAAAAAGAATTTAAAAAAAAAATAGTGATACGTGGATTCACATTTCTGTAACAGGTGACAACATAAGCTGAAGAGAGTCGGATGGTTAAGTCCTTCTGAGCTTGAAACCGACGGTACTAATGTTGTGCTAATTTTTCTGTACCAAAAAATAGAATAAATATTACGCTCTTAATTTTAATTCTCTATTAATCGAGCACTCTGCTGGGATTTTTCCTACTATATTACAAAAGAAATTATATATATATATATATATAGGGTGGGCAAAAATAAGGGTCCTATTTTTAAAAATTCATAACTTTTTTATTTATTGATTAAAAAAAATTTTTTTTTTAGAATAAGTAAAGGACCCCTTCTGAAGCAAGCATGAGCCGTATTAGCCCTAAGGAACGCACCCTCATTTAGAAAACATTATTTTTGCTTAAAAAACTCAAAACAGTGTAAAAAACAATACTTTAGTTTTTGTAAGTTTTAAGAAGTGTTTTTCGGCTAAAATTTGTTTTGTTTATTTCAAAAAATCTCGGAAGGGTCAGTCTACACACACATAAAGTTTGGTGAGTTTAACTTTTATTTTGTGGAAGTTATTCAAATTGAAGTTATTCAAATTTAAAGATAGGACCCTTATTTTGGTCCACCCTGTATATATATATATATATATATTTGCATTCCATATACTATGGTGAATTAATGCAAAACTATAATTTTCTTTATTTCTGTACTTCGATGAGTTTTTGTTACATCTCTCATTTTACACACAAAATTTATTAAAATGTAATCCCTTATGTTCCATGGTTCATAGAATGCAAATATAAGATATATATGCTCTGAATGATGCAATACAGCTTCATTGAGCTTACAATTGGATACATTTCAGATATTATAAGGACTATAATTTAAAAAAATATATATATTCTTTGTAAAACACACACACACACACACACACACACACACACATATATATATATATATATATATATGATAATTTTATTCACACAGATATGTACAAAATCTGCGACACTGGCATGTCGATATTATCGATCAACAGTTACTATAAACTGAGATCTCATCAGGCAGAGTTAGAATATATATATATATAATGATTATTTAAATTCCAATTATTAAAATTCAGTTTTTTCTGATATCATTCATTTTTTGCAATTGTTTCTCAACGTGCAATATGCTACGATTAAACACAATTATACGCTGCTCTTCAGAAACCACAATGAAAGACATTTATAAAGATATATCGTGCATGAAGTTCCTGGAAAAAAGCAGAAATCAGACAACACTCACGTGTTATCCCCTCCCCTGGTACTAAGATGACAGAATTCCAATCAGGATGCCATCCTGAATCTATCGCATGGAGCTACTTTTTTCAGACAGTCATAAGAAAGCCCTAACATGGACAAAAATAATAAAGATAATAAAATTTGAAATAGTAAGGGGTTAATTAAATTGTGGGTAATTATTATTATTTGTATTCATTAGGAGTTTTTACATGATTGCTCACCGACAACAACCAGTGGTATTTCCTGGAGTCTGAGTGACAACAAGCCTCCCCAGATTTCCAGTATTCTTCACCTCTTTTCGATAACGATCGCAAATAACCTTGCTGTATCGCAACAGCCTCTTACCATTGATTTCTTGCTGGTAAGGACCATTGGTCTTCTCTGAGATTTGGGTGGCCATAAGCATCCCCAAGGTCCCAGCATTCTCCACTCTTTTCCAGTGGAGGTCTGGTTTGTGCTGTTCCTCCTTGGTCTTCTCATCTTCCTCGACCCTCTACAAATATTTTGTCTGGTATCAGCCTAGGCCGGCATCATTTGTTTTTTAAATTCATTTATTATTTTTTGGGTGGGTGGGGGAAGGGGAAAGAGTTTATGGGGTTTCTTGTAATTTCTGTTGCTCGGTTCATTTTTGTGTAGTGTTAGCTGAGGCCGGTGTAATTTATTGGGGGGGGGAGATTATGAAGCGATGTTTCTTGCAGTTTCTGTTCCTTGGTTCGTGTTGTGGTGTTCTTCGTGTGGTTTTGTTTTCTCCCTGTTGTAAATTCCTTGTGACTGGTTACCCTAATTATTATTATTATTATTATTATTATTATTATTATTATTATTATTATTATTATTATTATTATTATTATTATTATTATTATAAGTAAGATCATTGTGTAAGATGAAATCTAAAAGTACGGTTTATGGTAGTGAATTGAACATTACATTCGTCTTATATAAGTAAGGTTTGTTTTTTTTACTGATAGATGGTTCTCGTAGAACAGCTGATGAAAAAAAAAAACCTCACGTAAGTTTTGTGCAAGAAAAACCCAACAAAACTAAATGTGAGCATTTATTATCCGATAACGAATGATGATAAACACAGACATTGTTCCAGTGTCCAAGAATGGCATCTCATTTATTTTCGAATTAATTGATGACAAACGATCGAAAATCGATGACATTAATTGTCAGCTAATAAATCAATAAACGAGTAAGTAAACATAAAAGTAATGAAATTTGTAACTGAGTAAGAATCGCATTTCAACCTGCCGCCCTGACATCTGTCGTTGTTCGCAAATAAAACGAGAATGGATATTTTTAGAGGCACCTACTCTATGTGTTGAGCAATGAGAATGCGATTTCAAACTGAAGTGTGACTCAGCGACAGACCGACAGATGAACAGAGACTTTTATAGTAATATGTGGACTCATCTAAAATGATATTTTTAACTTAAGTGTGACAGAGAATGACAAAAATGCTACTTTTAACTTAAGTGTGACAGAGAATGACAAAAATGCTACTTTTAACTTAAGTGTGACAGAGAATGACAAAAATGCTACTTTTAACTTAAGCGTGACAGAGAATAACAAAAATGCTACTTTTAACTTAAGCGTGACAGAGAATGACAAAAATGTTACTTTTAACTTAAGTGTGACAGAGAATGATAAAAATGCTACTTTTAACTTAAGAGTGACAGAAAATGACAAAAAATGCTACTTTTAACTTAAGTGTGACAGAGAATGACAAAAATGCTACTTTTAACTTAAGTGTGACAGAGAATGACAAAAATGTTACTTTTAACTTAAGTGTGACAGAGAATGACAAAAATGCTACTTTTAACTTAAGTGTGACAGAGAATGACAAAAATGCTACTTTTAACTTAAGTGTGACAGAGAATGACAAAAATGCCACTTTTAACTTAAGTGTGACAGAGAATGACAAAAATGCTACTTTTAACTTAAGTGTGACAGAGAATGATAAAAATGCTACTTTTAACTTAAGTGTGACAGAGAATGACAAAAATGCTACTTTTAACTTAAGCGTGACAGAGAATGACAAAAATGCTACTTTTAACTTAAGCGTGACAGAGAATGACAAAAATGCTACTTTTAACTTAAGTGTGACAGAGAATGACAAAAATGTTACTTTAAACTTAAGTGTGACAGAGAATGATAAAAATGCTACTTTTAACTTAAGTGTGACAGAGAATGATAAAAATGCTACATTTAACTTAAGCGTGACAGAGAATGATAAAAATGCTACTTTTAACTTAAGCGTGACAGAGAATGACAAAAATGCTACTTTTAACTTAAGTGTGACAGAGAATAACAAAAATGCTACTTTTAACTTAAGCGTGACAGAGAATGACAAAAATGTTACTTTTAACTTAAGTGTGACAGAGAATGATAAAAATGCTACTTTTAACTTAAGAGTGACAGAAAATGACAAAAAATGCTACTTTTAACTTAAGTGTGACAGAGAATGACAAAAATGCTACTTTTAACTTAAGTGTGACAGAGAATGACAAAAATGTTACTTTTAACTTAAGTGTGACAGAGAATGACAAAAATGCTACTTTTAACTTAAGTGTGACAGAGAATGACAAAAATGCTACTTTTAACTTAAGTGTGACAGAGAATGACAAAAATGCTACTTTTAACTTAAGTGTGACAGAGAATGACAAAAATGCCACTTTTAACTTAAGTGTGACAGAGAATGACAAAAATGCTACTTTTAACTTAAGTGTGACAGAGAATGATAAAAATGCTACTTTTAACTTAAGTGTGACAGAGAATGACAAAAATGCTACTTTTAACTTAAGCGTGACAGAGAATGACAAAAATGCTACTTTTAACTTAAGCGTGACAGAGAATGACAAAAATGCTACTTTTAACTTAAGTGTGACAGAGAATGACAAAAATGTTACTTTAAACTTAAGTGTGACAGAGAATGATAAAAATGCTACTTTTAACTTAAGTGTGACAGAGAATGATAAAAATGCTACATTTAACTTAAGCGTGACAGAGAATGATAAAAATGCTACTTTTAACTTAAGCGTGACAGAGAATGACAAAATGCTACTTTTAACTTAAGTGTGACAGAGAATGACAAAAAATGCTACTTTTAACTTAAGCGTGACAGAGAATGACAAAAAATGCTACTTTTAACTTAAGCGTGACAGAGAATGACAAAAATGCTACTTTTAACTTAAGTGTGACAGAGAATGACAAAAATGCTACTTTTAACTTAAGCGTGACAGAGAATGACAAAAATGCTACTTTTAACTTAAGTGTGACAGAGAATGACAAAAATGCTACTTTTAACTTAAGCGTGACAGAGAATGACAAAAATGCTACTTTTAACTTAAGTGTGACAGAGAATGACAAAAATGCTACTTTTAACTTAAGCGTGACAGAGAATGACAAAAAATGCTACTTTTAACTTAAGTGTGACAGAGAATGACAAAAATGCTACTTTTAACTTAAGTGTGACAGAGAATGACAAAAATGCTACTTTTAACTTAAGTGTGACAGAGAATGACAAAAATGCTACTTTTAACTTAAGTGTTACAGAGAATGACAAAAATGCTACTTTTAACTTAAGTGTGACAGAGAATGACAAAAAATGCTACTTTTAACTTAAGCGTGACAGAGAATGACAAAAAATGCTACTTTTAACTTAAGTGTGACAGAGAATGACAAAAATGCTACTTTTAACTTAAGTGTGACAGAGAATGACAAAAATGCTACTTTTAACTTAAGTGTGACAGAGAATGACAAAAATGCTACTTTTAACTTAAGCGTGACAGAGAATGACAAAAATGCTACTTTTAACTTAAGTGTGACAGAGAATGACAAAAAATGCTACTTTTAACTTAAGTGTGACAGAGAATGACAAAAATGCTACTTTTAACTTAATCGTGACAGAGAATGACAAAAAATGCTACTTTTAACTTAAGCGTGACAGAGAATGACAAAAAATGCTACTTTTAACTTAAGTGTGACAGAGAATGACAAAAATGCTACTTTTAACTTAAGCGTGACAGAGAATGACAAAAAATGCTACTTTTAACTTAAGCGTGACAGAGAATGACAAAAAATGCTACTTTTAACTTAAGTGTGACAGAGAATGACAAAAATGCTACTTTTAACTTAAGTGTGACAGAGAATGACAAAAAATGCTACTTTTAACTTAAGTGTGACAGAGAATGACAAAAATGCTACTTTTAACTTAAGTGTGACAGAGAATGACAAAAAATGCTACTTTTAACTTAAGCGTGCCAGAGAATGACAAAAATGCTACTTTTAACTTAAGCGTGACAGAGAATGACAAAAATGCTACTTTTAACTTAAGTGTGACAGAGAATGACAAAAATGCTACTTTTAACTTAAGCGTGACAGAGAATGACAAAAAATGCTACTTTTAACTTAAGTGTGACAGAGAATGACAAAAATGCTACTTTTAACTTAAGTGTGACAGAGAATTACAAAAATGTTACTTTTAACTTAAGTGTGGCAGAGAATTACAAAAATGTTACTTTTAACTTAAGTGTGACAGAGAATTACAAAAATGTTACTTTTAACTTAAGTGTGGCAGAGAATTACAAAAATGTTACTTTTAACTTAAGTGTGACAGAGAATTGCAAAAATGCTACTTTTAACTTAAGTGTGGCAGAGAATTACAAAAATGTTACTTTTAACTTAAGTGTGGCAGAGTATTACAAAAATGTTACTTTTAACTTAAGTGTGACAGAGAATGATAAAAATGCTACTTTTAACTTAAGTGTGACAGAGAATGACAAAAATGTTACTTTTAACTTAAGTGTGACAGAGAATGACAAAAATGTTACTTTTAACTTAAGTGTGACAGAGAATGACAAAAATGCTACTTTTAACTTAAGTGTGACAGAGAATGACAAAAATGCTACTTTTAACTTAAGCGTGACAGAGAATGACAAAAATGCTACTTTTAACTTAAGTGTGACAGAGAATGACAAAAACGCTACTTTTAACTTAAGCGTGACAGAGAATGACAAAAAATGCTACTTTTAACTTAAGCGTGACAGAGAATGACAAAAATGCTACTTTTAACTTAAGTGTGACAGAGAATGACAAAAATGCTACTTTTAACTTAAGCGTGACAGAGAATGACAAAAATGCTACTTTTAACTTAAGTGTGACAGAGAATGACAAAAATGCTACTTTTAACTTAAGTGTGACAGAGAATGACAAAAAATGCTACTTTTAACTTAAGCGTGACAGAGAATGACAAAAATGCTACTTTTAACTTAAGTGTGACAGAGAATGACAAAAAATGCTACTTTTAACTTAAGCGTGACAGAGAATGACAAAAATGCTACTTTTAACTTAAGCGTGACAGAGAATGACAAAAATGCTACTTTTAACTTAAGTGTGACAGAGAATGACAAAAATGCTACTTTTAACTTAAGTGTGACAGAGAATGACAAAAATGCTACTTTTAACTTAAGCATGACAGAGAATGACAAAAATGCTACTTTTAACTTAAGCGTGACAGAGAATGACAAAAATGCTACATTTAACTTAAGCGTGACAGAGAATGACAAAAATGCTACTTTTAACTTAAGTGTGACAGAGAATGACAAAAATGCTACTTTTAACTTATGCGTGACAGAGAATGACAAAAATGCTACATTTAACTTAAGCGTGACAGAGAATGACAAAAATGTTACTTTTAACTTAAGTGTGACAGAGAATGACAAAAATGTTACTTTTAACTTAAGTGTGACAGAGAATGACAAAAAATGCTACTTTTAACTTAAGTGTAACAGAGAATGACAAACATGTTACTTTTAACTTAAGTGTGACAGAGAATGAAAAAATATTAGTTCTAACAGACAATGGCAAAATTGCAATTTGTAACTTAAGTGTGACAGAGAATGACAAAAATATTAGTTCTAACAGACAATGGCAAAATTGCAATTTGTAACTTAAGTGTGACAGAAAACAACAGAAATGCTATTTCTAACTTAAGAGTTTAAGGAGTGTAGAAAGTGGACCTTGGGTTTACTTTGGCAGCCTCGTAACTCTTGCTTCCCTCATTTTCTCCTTTAGCGATGATTCTGACAAAGAGGTAATAATTGCTGTTTCATGGGTCAAAATCTATCCATCTAACACTTATCGTTGACTAGTTTTTGCCCTTGAAGTAGTATCTTTTTAGCTCCTTACATCAAGTGGCTTCATTTCCTTAAAAAAAATGGCTTGTTTCGTTTAATCTAGTTACGCCTCAGCTCGTGTCTTTCCAGAGATTCTCGAGGAGAAACCGACTCTGAAAATTCTTGGTCTTTCTTCTTCATCAAATCTTTCTTGGTGTTCATACATTAGATCCATTGCTCTTTCTGCTGCTCGTAAAATCGGACGCCTCTATCGCTCCAAACACTTTCTCACACCTGAGGCTATTCTCTATCTCTACAAATCTACAATCAGACCATGTATGGAGTACTGTTATCATATTTGGGCTGGTGAATCTCTGTCCTATTTGAGGGTTCTTGATAAGGTGCAGAAACGTATCTGTAATTTGATTGGCCACACCCTTTCTTCTTCTCTGCACCCTCTCTCTCACAGACGTGATATTGCTAGTCTCAGTCTTTTCTATAAATACTATTATGGCATGTGTTCTTCAGAATTGCCTGATCTATTCCCTGCTTCTTTTGTTCCAGCTCGTTTGACTCGTTGGTCTAGTAGTCTTCATCAATTCGCTGTTTTGATACCTCATTGTAATACAGCTTTCTATTCCAGTAGCTTTTTTCCAAGAACTACAGGCTTGTGGAACTCTTCCTTCTACCTATAATTTTGGTCTTTTCAAGACTAAGGCCAATAGGCATTTACTGTTTTTGCAATAATCATATTTCGTTCTTGTTAGCTCCTTACATCAAGTGGCTTCATGTCTTGTCTAGAGCGATTTCCATTAAAAAAAATGTCCACAAAACAAAGGAAAATTTTTATTTCAGTGGTAGTCCCGTCGGGGTGCATGAATTGATTTGTGTAGACTATTTTAAATGTTTATATGAAGTATATTTATAAAGCTCTACCTTGTATCGAGCACTTTAGAAAGAAATATTGGTTTTCAGTTCATAATATCAATACGTTTGAACTTGTTCAATTTATATATATATATATATATATATTCTCTTTGTTTCATTTTACTTCAGTCGAAGTTCTCAGAAATCAAAGGGGGGCCCTTCCTGTGGATAATACTTGATCTCTATATGAGATACATAGATATTCGAATATTCTATTAAAGTTCTTATTAATTTCTCAAACTTTGATTAGCCACCGTCACCTCCCATACTGTTGTCATATTTGAGCTGGTGAATCTCTGTCCCATTTGAGGGTTCTTCATAAGGTGCAGAAACGTATCTGTGATTTGATTGGCCCTACTCTTTCTTTTTCTCTACACCCTCTCTCTCACAGACGTGATGTTGCTAGTCTCAGTCTTTTCTACAAATACTATTATGGCATGTGTTCTTCAGGATTGTGTGATTTATTCACTGCTTCCTTTGTTTCAGCTCGTTTGACTCTTTGGTCCAGTGGTCTTCATCAATTTGCTGTTCAGATACCTCGTTATAATACAGCTTCCTATTCCAGTAGCTTCTTTCGAAGAACTGCAGGCTTATGGAACTCTCTTCCTGCTGACTGTTTTCTCCCTACCCATAGTCTTGGTCTTTTCAAAATTAAGTTAAATTGTTAGATAGTGAAGGGGTGACAGAGAGGAAGCACCCCAAAAGGTTGGAGGATGCCCTGAAAAGTGGGGAGAGTCAAAGTGGAAGTAGGAAATGACATCACGTTTGTTTGGGGCTGATTCTGTCTGTTGTTCCTGACTCACGAACCGAGACAGACGTGAAAAGCACCAGACCGCTGCTAGTAGGCTAGGGTGCTGAGGGGGGGGGGCTGCAGTAGCCCAAAATGGCCTGACGATATCTCTCTTTAGTTCCTTCATTCTCTCTCTCTCTCGTACAAACCATTCAATCTCTGTCTCTTGTTTTATGTTTAAATAAAACTTCTCAAACGAAACCAGCGTCCATGCGTTATCGTTCAACTGTAGATGAAACCCGGGTACCCACAGTCGAAAGTAAGCAGCAATGGATCAAAATAAACATATCCTGTCTTTGCTATAATCATCTTTCGTTTTTTTTTATCTCCTTACACCAAGTAGCTTCATGTCTTGTCTGGAGCGATTTGCATTAAAAAAGTTTGAAATTTTCATCGCTAAACGCGTACATCGAATAGACGTATGTTACGAATTTCCGCTTTTATTAGTCTTATCACGTAATTGACAGGGGTTAAATCGATGATGATGATGATGATGATGATGACGACGACGACGACGACGTGTATGATGATTATGATGATTATGATGATGATGATGATGATGATGATGATGATGATGATGATGATGATGATGATGGTGATGGTGATGATGATGATGATGATGATGATGATGATGTTTACGAATTTCCGCTTTTGTTGGTCTTATCACGTAATTGACAGGGGTTAAATCGATGATGATGATGGTGATGGTGATGATGATGATGATGATGATGATGATGATGATGACGATGACGATGACGATGATGACGATGATGATGGTGATGATGATGATGATGATGATGATGATGATGATGATGATGATGATGATGATGATGATGATGACGATTACGAATTTCCACTTTTGTTGGTCTTATCACGTAATTGACATGATTTAATCAAGAAAATGTTTTTGTTTTGTTTGGAATGATTAAGAGTTTCATTCCTTCGCCAATAAAAGATGCAATAATTATTTCGGCAAAAACATCAAAGGAAACCGCAATCATCCTAGAGTCGTCTTGTAGAAATTAATTCTTTGAAAATACATAGAAACCGAAGATCAACAAAGAAAAGAGATTGGAACAAAAAAATATCAAATATGAACACGAATTAAAAAGAAAGATTTAATAAAATAATTAAAGAATGCGATTTGATAGTAAGTTTTAATGATGAATTTTAATTTGATAATTGTATTTCCCGTTAAGCAAATGTTATTGTAAGTATATATAAAAAGTACATTGGGATGTGACAAAAATAAAAGTCCGATAAATCAAAACAAAGTCACATCGAATACTCTTCCATCTATAGCGTCTTTGAAATCACCACCTCGGACAGGCAGCCATATTGTAATTAGAAGTACAGCTAAGAGAAATACGCACAACACTTGCAGCCATATTGTAATTAGAAGTACAGCTAAGAGAAATACGCACAACACTTGCAGCCATATTGTAATTAGAAATTAAAAATTAATTGGAGGGTGGTGCTCGTGGTTCCAGGTATTTCTAAACGTTATATAGGTCGACAAACATATTTATTTACCAATAGTATGGAATCAAATAATTGGCCTAGTTGTTCGGAATAAGCTAAATGGGTTATACTATTCTTAAATAGATTCTTATATAGTTAAGAAAGGGTAACTTCGACGGTATCTTTTGAATTTTTGAATTCTGAACAAATGGAGGTAATGTGATGGATAGAGATGTGATTCGAACGAACGCCAAAAAAAGCGAATGGCTTGAATAGCTACCCTCGTCCTTCCGGTTCGTTGGGATACACTCTCCTCTTCACTTAAAAAAAACAAGTTAAAGTTTTCACAGGAACGTGTTAACTCAATATTTTTCAATGCCCAAAATTTAGCAAGCCTATGTCAAATTAACAAAGCTATCAAAACAGCAAATTAATGGAAACCACTAGACCAACGAGCTGGAACAAAAGAAGCAGGGAATAGATCACATAACAAAGCTTATAAAATCAGAACTCATGCCCCCCCCCCTTTCGCCAGGGAAAGGCGAAAAGAACACTTCAAAACTTACGTACAAGGTTTCTTCATCTCGTGCACATCTATACACACACTGGCAAAGAGAGCAAATTGCTACTCACTTACACACACTAGCAGAACAAGGTAAACCTACATATACTTATACAGTGCAACATTGGCTAATACTCACACACGCATATTCACACTAACAAATATATATAGACATACACATCCTTAGCCCTCGTGTCTGCTTATTCACTGAACGTTTTCCTACCAAAGAACACGAGTTGCATAAACTTTACCAAATGAACATTTCTTCACTAAAAATGACTTTTATCTTCTTGTAAACTTATTGTTATATAAATATGTTGTTAATTAATCAAATTTTCTTGATTTTTCATTCACAAAATTTTGTTCATGTTAAGTTAGCACTTGCTAGCTGGTGACCCATTTTATCCCCTCAAATTTTCATTTCAATATGCATGCACGCCAGAAAATGGCGTACTAGTGAGTTTCCCTACATGTGAGTTTGTTCTTTTCTTTGTTTTATTTATTTTCGCCCCAAAATGACCTACTGTGTAGGTTTTTTGTCAAGACATTTCAATCCAAGAACTTTTTATTCTTTGTGGATTTTATAGTGTGGCAGAGACGATATTGACATAAAAATGTTGTTTGGCTCACGTCAAATGAAACGGACTGTAAAAAATACATCTCACAGAAATGTTACGTTTTTTGGAAATGTGAAAAAAACCCCAAAAAACATGATTATTGGAATATAAAATAAATCTGACTTATATATGCTCTGTTGTTACTGATTGACAATCATCGAGCTGAATCTTTTAAAGAGACTGCTAATTAAAAGGCATTGATAGTATATGCTAATACATATATATGTCATAAATAATTATATATATATATATATATATATATATATATATATATATATATATATATATATATATATATAATTGATTATGTCAATATATGTATTAGCATATACTATCAGTGTCTTTAAGAAATTAAAGTTGAGCACTCTCGGAGATGTTAAAAATAGACTGTCAAAAAGCTCTAATGCAAAGTGCCGAATATGTTCGTCGGACAGTCTCGACTAGTCTTTTATCTGTGCCGGCTTCTAGGTACATATAGATCTTAATTTCCTTTAATTACGTGACAGTTTCCCCTGTCTGAGTGGATATGGCGACTGCTTGCAGATTCTAAACTGACTCTGTGAACCGGGTTAGCCCCTCCCGACTGTCTGAAATAGTTACTTTCCTTGCACTGATGAGAGCAATAAGCTTGAAACGCTAGCGTCTGTAGGTATTAATAATTTTATATATATATATATATATATATATATATATATATATATATTAATACCCACAGGTAAAACATCCACAGGGTAATAATCCAAAGAATTTCAACCGGGTTTATAAAAAGTGCTACATATCAAATAGAGCTTTTATATATGATTATTTTTATGTACACTGACATGTACAAAATCTGCGACACTGACATGTCGATGTTATCGATCAACAGCTATTATTAACTGAGATCTCATCAGGCAGAGTTAGAATCCAATTGTAACCTTAGATCATATTTGGAAAGAATGAAAAAAAAAACCCTCTTTTTTTTTCATTCTTTCCAAATATGTCGCAGATTTTGTACATGTCTGTGTAAATACAAATAATCATATATATATATATAAATAAATGTTTTGAGGTACAAAATTTATAGATAACTTTAAAAAAAAATACGCGGAAATCTCTCTAAGGCCCTTTCGACTATCATCTCGTCAGGAGAAAATCGATAGTTTTAATTAATAATAACGTCGAAAGAAAGAGCAAAATGGGGAAATTGAGTGTGCCAAAATTAACGTTAAGCGATTAAAATTCAATTTAATGATTTCGATTAAAAGTCGATTAAAAGGCACTACGTTAGGGGATAAAAAAAAAAAAAAAAAAAAAAAAAAAATTGGGGAAGGAGTTCAAAGTTCCCCAAAGAGATTCAGCGATCTTACAAATTCCTTCTGCCGGCACAAGGAAGGTTTTCGAATGGCAATAGAGACAGATTCCAATATTTTTAAATGGTTCTTGGAATCTGCTCGATGCAAGACCTCAAAACGGTCTATTTTATAGCCACTGGCACAGCTAGGGTTTTCAACCAAATGCTGGCCAATAGCAGAGTCCAAAGAATTAGAGGAGGGGTAACACAAAGACCCTACCCTTCCCTGACGTATTTTCGATGGAATATATATATATATATATATATATATATATATATATATATATATATTCCTTCATATGCACGCTTGAACTTGAGTTGAGCACGGTTCTGAAGAAGTGAAGAGTTCCCGAAATATTAAAATTAAAAAAAAATATTATATCATACGGAATTTCCACCAGACCATCTTGATACAGGTATTACATAACATTGTAACATTGTGTAGATAGACAGATATATATGTGTTTGTGAAAGGAAAAAAAAAAAAAATATATATATATATGTGTATGTACACATTGTATTAAGGTTGAAACTAATTCATTTGTTCTACCATT
>OY744526.1:2859775-2884775 GCA_963556195.1 Sepiola atlantica
TAACCCTAAACCCTTAACCCTAAGCCTAAGCCTAAACGCTAAACCCAACTCTAACCCTAAACCCTTAACCCTAAGCCTAAGCCTAAACGCTAAACCCAACTCTAACCCTAAACCCTTAACCCTAAGCCTAAGCCTAAACGCTAAACCCAACCCTAACCCTAAGCCATAGCAGAATCATGTGTAGTTTTTTTCTTTCAAATCTCATTTCTATCTTTAATGTCTCTCTATTTATTTTTGAAACTTTTAACAACCTTCTAGGCTAAAATTATTGCAGTAACTCTTGGAACTATAAATATTTCTCACTAATCAATCATCTATCGGCCGCTAGTTGATGGCGAGTTTATCCCTCGTCAATCATCGCGTACCTGGCATCTATCTACACTGCCAAAAACTATGTTACTCTGACCGAACGAAATTGTTTTGTGGATAAAAGTAAAGTAAATGTGTACAGACCGGCATCGTACAAAATGCAATACCCATCGACCATAAAACAGTTTGGATAATCACGGATTTTAAGGTAGTTCTACTAAAATAGTCATATTTTAAAAACCAAAGCATTTTAAGTCGTCAAAATACCACCATTTTGTTCGTAAATGAATATCCTTTCACATGCATTATTAAATAATAATCTACATTATATATATTTGAGAGTTTTCATCAAATAAAGTCATAAAAATGTTAACGTCATTTTTGGCCATGTACGTCAGTTTTTTTTTTTGACCTCCCCCTCCTTCTTTTAAAGATATCGTACAATTCGTCTTTGGGAAATTTCGTCATGAAATTTGGAAAACCATCAGGAAAAATATCAATTTCGATTATTGTCGAGGTACGAAATTAATTAATCCATTATTTTTTTTTTGTAATTTAAAAAATAAACCTTTCAACATGACGTGGATTGAACATTTAAAAAAAACTATTTTTCGTACCCCAACTAGTAAATAAATCAATCTTTTATCTTTTTTTTATGCATTAAAATTATAATTGTATATTGTTTTGTCTTTTAGTAGTAGTAATTTTAAATTACCTTAGCCGTGTTGTCCCTTTTTGAGCGAAAAGTCAACAATGGCTGCTTATTTTTAGTCAGATTTAAAAAGTTAAAAATATTCTTTCTTAGATCATTAAGCGCTTTCTATATATGCCATTATTGAGATATTTTAAGCAATTAAAATCTTTTCATGTGTATTGCTAATTCAATTGATTTTTTCAAGGTGGAAAGAAAAGAGTTATTAGACTGTAATAAATAATGAGAATTTAAAAATTAATAAGAAATAAAATGATGACCATATTTAAAAAAATCTGAAGATTTTTTTAAATAAAGAGGCTTAACTTCTTGTCTTGTGGTTCGTTTTAAACTCCACCTTGGACTCCACAAACCACTCTTCCCTTAATTTTCAACTATTGACGCAAACCACACAAGAGGATCTAATCATCACCCCTTTCCATATCCTGGATATCATAAAAACACTGGCACCTCCAAAGCATGTTGACCAGATCTCATCTCTGCTATAGTAATAAAGCAATGCTCTGCTAAGCTAGCCCCTCTCTTCTCCAAGCTCTATAACAAATGTCTTTCTCAATTTTGCTGACCTGATAGCTGGAAAATTGTCTCTGTGGTATCAGTTTTCAAGAATTCTGGTGAAAGAACTGAGCTGCTCTTTAGGGGCGCTGGCTAACTCTCCCCACTTCCTGTGGAAGTCAATAAGCTCCTAGCATCCCATTCCCAAGTGGGTACTAGAAGTCGTCAAATGTCAACAAGAATGGTAATTCATTGTTTAAGCAACCAAAACATTCTGTTCAAAGCACAGGCGAACATAAAATACTTTTTATTGTTGTTAGATAAAACAGATTTTCATCTAGATAACATATTAAAAGGGAAGTAACTCTTTTCCTTGGCGATCTGTCTTGCCTCAAAGAGATTTGGAGGGTAGAGTTATGTCCCTTGTACATTTCCAGAAAGAGACAATGTTGGATTAACACGTGTTACAGACCTCACTCCAAGTAAGACGTTTTCGGAATAAGAAGTAATTCTTTTCTTCACTTGTAAATGGAGAAAAAACGTTAATTGTTGATTTATACAGGAGTTTTATTCAATTCTTTTTTTATATATATATATTCGTCCTACATCTCACAAATACCACCACTACACATCAATTGTGAAACTCGGATGTTATAGTTTGAACTTAATAAAATGGAGAAGCGTCACCTGAAAGAAATAGATTTCATTGAATTTCAAGAAGTAAATGAAGTGGGATGTCTTGAAGAGATAAAAAGATGAATGTCTAAATGAACAAAGATATCCAATAAAAAAAAAAGTCGCCGAATCATTAACCCAATAAATCAATAACTTGTCCAACCGACATGAAATGCTTTTGTTAGAAGTGGATCTCCATTTTGTGGCTAGGCTGAAATTTTGTTAAAATGTATTTCTAACGTCATCTTATTGATGAAGTATTAACAAAAAAATTGATTAAAATAGTCTAGAAATAAGAAAATATCATATGTTATAGAAGACTTTACAAGGAGAATCTAATATATAAAATAAAGTCAGTCGAAGGTTCGACATTACATCTAAATAGGTTTCGTCCTACAAAATCCGTAATTTATTCTGAATAGCCATTTACTTTTCTTTAGCGTTGATCCATGTTATTAGAAAGAAAAAATTGTAATTCGATTTATTTCCTTTGCCAATATACTTTATTCTGCTCGAACTATTTATCTGAAAGAAACCCATGAACTTTTATTAATAAATTAAAAAATACATAATATAATATTATTTTCGCTATAGAAACAGACTTCCAAATTGACTGCCTTAATATGTGACGGCACACAATGTTAGACATAAATTGCTTGCGTTCTATTAAATCAATAATTAATTCTAAATAATCATTTACATTTCTTTAGTGTTGGTTCATGTTGTTTCAAACAAAAAATTGTAATTCACTATATTTTTTTTGCATGTATACTTTATCCTGCTCGGACAATTTTTCTGCAAGAACCCATCTTCTTCATCAGCATCAAATTTACATTAAAATGGCTGCCATCTTTGCAATCATCAGCAAATTTACATTAAAATGGCTGCCATCTTTGCAATCAGCATCACATTTACATTAAAATGGCTGCCATCTTTGCAATCAGCATCAAATTTACATTAAAATGGCTGCCATCTTTGCAATCAGAAGTAAATTTACATTAAAATGGCTGCCATCTTTGCAATCAGCAGCAAATTTACATTAAAATGGCTGCCATCTTCTTAATCAGCATCAAATTTACATTAAAATGGCTGCCATCTTTGCAATCAGCAGTAAATTTACATTAAAATGGCTGCCATCTTTGCAATCAGCATCAAATTTACATTAAAATGGCTGCCATCTTTGCAATCAGCAGCAAATTTACATTAAAATGGCTGTCATCTTTGCAATCAGCAGTAAATTTACATTAAAATGGCTGCCATCTTTGCAATCAGAAGTAAATTTACATTAAAATGGCTGTCATCTTTGCAATCAGCAGTAAATTTACATTAAAATGGCTGCCATCTTTGCAATCAGCAGTAAATTTACATTAAAATGGCTGTCATCTTTGCAATCAGCAGCAAATTTACATTAAAATGGCTGCCATCTTTGCAATCAGCAGTAAATTTACATTAAAATGGCTGCCATCTTTGCAATCAGCAGCAAATTTACATTAAAATGGCTGCCATCTTTGCAATCAGCAGCAAATTTACATTAAAATGGCTGCCATCTTTGCAATCAGCAGCAAATTTACATTAAGATGGCTGCCATCTTTGCAATCAGCAGCAACTATCAATACTAATGACTGATATTAGTGCATTATTGAATGTTAATTTATAAATAATACTTACACACTATGATATTATTTTACTTATATACTATGATATTATTTTACTGCCATAATATATTATTTTCGCTATAAAAACAGGCTTGCTAAATTTCACCCAAATTCTCAGTAGTCCCTTACGTCTACAGTGGCAACGTGCCTTGTTTGGTAAAAAAAAATTTCCGCCTGTTTGTACAGTCAGAGAAATAGGGAGCAGGGAGGGAATTTCAAAGGCAATAGGTTCGAGGAAAGAAGCTATTAGAGTAGAAAGTCTTCCGGCATCTGGGGATCTCTTGTGGCAGTTTGCTAGAAGCCGGTGCACAGCCACCATATTGTTTAAATATCAATGATTTCTTAGCTGCTCGCTGATTGGTTTAAGCAATCTACTTGTTTTGACCAATCAAGCAATCTACTTGTTTTGACCAATTAAGCAATCTACTTGTCTTGACCAATCAAGCAATCTACTTGTCTTGATCAATCAAGCAATCTACTTGTCTTTACCAATCAGTGGCCTTCTCTTAGGTGAATCTCGGAGGATTAGCATAACTATATAAACACTTGAGCGCAATATGCAGCTCTCTTATCTTCTTAGACACGAGACGCCTAACAACCTCTCTTGACACGTAGACGACTACTACACCTACATAGCCCGGTCCACTTCGACCACGAAGCCAAAATGACGACTACACACTTGCAACTTACAAACACATATGGACGCTTCCTGACACCGTTGCCGGTGTACAAACATTCCATATTATGAACTATTCTCTCTTCCCTACTCATGGGGAATTATATCTATGGACTTCCTTTACTTTCGTCTTCGTCCATACTTATGGACATACTAACCTCTTTCCTTTTACTTCACGTACTAACGAAGACAACTCAATAAAGTTGTTATTAAATATTAGAATGAGAGGTTGTCCTATCTATTCTACAAACTCTCTGAATCAGTGTCTTATACACATGGTTTAAATTTTATTAAAATCGGATATACGTATCTGTAGTTTTAAAGGGTTTCGTCTCCATGGGTCACTTAAAGGTGGAGGCACGTAGATATTCGGCACATAGAGTGAAACGTAGAGATTTGGGACCACTTTCATTGTCTTCCCCCGAGAACTTTATACATATGATTTAAAATTCATAAAAATAGGATATATTTGAAGCTTTAAGGGGGTTATGCTCTCATAGCACTTAGAGATTCGGGAACACTACCATTATCTTCCCCGGTAAATTTTACATAAGAATATACTTTTAGATTTTATGTAGATTCGCTAATCTTTCTTTCTATAGGGAACACACAAACATCGGTCATGGCGACTACACACATACTTGCATACACATATGGACACATCCTGACACTTCTTGGCCTTTTGACTAAGATCAAAGTGTAGTATCTGTTCTGATGGATACTGCACCCCATAGACTGGTATTGTCTTGGCCTTCGGGACTTGATTTACGCCGGTCTATGGGTCTGTCCTGTGCAGTTCTAGGAGGTCCACCCTCCCAGGCTTCGCCTCCCCTCTTTGGGGAGGAGTAAGTTTATTGCTTACTGCCTGAGGTGCCCCTACCGGGGAATGCCGACGGAGCTGCCCAGGCAATTTTTAATGGCCAGAGTGCTCACCTCTTAGGCGCGGGCTTTTCAAACCCCACTTTCCCGACCTGACCTTGGGTCACATCTTACTTGTGGGAGTAAGATAAAACTGGCCTTGTTCCTAACTCTTGGAGAGGAGTAAATCAATACTCATGGGGAATTAAAGTAATGGACTTCCTTTACTTTTGTCTTCGTCCATACTTATGGGTATACTAACCTCTTTCCCTTTTGTTCACGTACTAACGAGGAAGACAACCCAATAAAGTTGTAATTAAATGTTAGAATGAGAGTTTGTATCTGCAATATATCAAGTTACGGCCCTTGGGTGAAGTTTTTGATCCGACCCAGAGGGCGCCTTTGTTGTAATTTTTGTTTTGAATATATAAAGAATAGACTTTAACAGGAGGGGGGTTGCCTATGGCCCCGTGGATATTATCAAGTATGGCGCCGGTTGATGGAAGGTTATGGCGGGAGATTCGAAAAGAACAAAGGATTAACCACAGTGGCGAAGGATTGCCGGACAAATGGTTATGCGTGAATGAATCCCCCGACCATAGGTAGTGAGAGAGATGCCTTTGTAGCGGCATGTCATCCCACTGCTTTGGACTCTGCCGGACTATGTGTCGATTAAATAAATAGAGGATTTAAGACAAACAAAGAAGAAAGAAAGAAAACATTAAAAACTTAGAAAGAAAGCGAAGGAATGAGAAAGCTAAACAACATAAGAATGTTCTTTTATAAAATTAATAAAAGGAAAACATTTATATTCAACAGAAACAATTTATTTAACAAACATAATTGTAAGCGTAAATATATGCGAGCGTGTAATGTCTTTGTGTGGCAAATTTTTAAATGGTGAATGTGTGAAGAAAAGGTTCGTTTGCATTAAAAGAGATTCTTAAAGAAATGTTCCTTTGAATTAAAGATGCTTGAAGAAAAGGGATTACCTTTTTTCCTCCCTCCACATGGCTCGTTCGAGCTAGTGTGGAGGGGGGGGGGGGGAAGTCGACGAGAGTTCTTTGTGTGCGTTCGTCCCAAGACGCCGAGGGAAAAAGAGAGAAAGAGAAAGGAACGCGTGCCCTTTTATATACCCAAAATCACGCGTGGTCAAGTTGGCCGGAATCCTTCGGCAAATGTGATTCTGCGTGACTTCGCGAGGTTCTTTATTTCAGAGACGAAGAAGGACTAAGCAAAGAAAGAAAGAAAGAGAGTACCTAGTTTGCGTCTTGACACTTAGTGAACGGTACAGACTTAATAATTGCCGACGAGGTAGTAGAAGACAATGTGAGGAAGGAATTTCGAAGATTAACACCAACATGTGATGGAAGTTAAAAAAAAAAAAAGAGTAAACATGTGTTCAGATTTCCTAGAAGCATAAAAATTAAATAAAAAAATGGCGTTGATGGGCACTTTACGGGTATGGAACGATATTGAGGAGTCCTGGATTAACTACATTGAACGTGTGGAGTTTTTTTTTTATAGGCAATAATATTGAGAATGAAGGGAAGAAAAAGGCGATTTTATTATCGGTTATTGGTGCAAAACACTATGCGAAACACTAAGAGGTTTAGCAGATAATCGTCCGGAAAAGAAAACGTTTGATGAACTAGTTGAGCTGATGCAGAGACATGTTAAACCAGCACCTAATGTGATTCATGAAAGATTATTTTCTAATTGTCGGGTCGGAGGTATTAATTTACGCTGAGGAGGGGGGGGGGGAGGGGCAAATAAAAATTAATAACGCATAAGTCACCTAGTAACTAAACTTAGCACACACACACACAAACACACGTGAAGTCATCTCACAATTGGGTGCAATTTTACTTATAGGCCGATGCAGTTAATTATTTTCATGTAAAAGCATTATTTTGTACTTACTCAGTCATATTTTATCTCTCACGCCCCGAAAAAGAATTTAAAAATATCAAGCAGAACTTTAATTAGAACGATTTTTCCATTTCGATATACAACCTGTATTTGTGACCGAGCCGACATTTTGGGCTGTGAGCGGTCGGTAGAATAGACAAGGGCATTAACTCCGTTTTTATTTTTAGAATTATAAAAAGAAAGAAACACATAAGCAATAGTAATAAAATATATATTTATTAAATAAAAAAAATAGAAAATTAAATAATTATTTTTAATTTGTTCAACGGGATACTTTCCACGACGTGCCTACCTAGGGGACCCAATTTCGCGACACTTATCTGCCCTTAGTTAACTACCCGGCCACTCCGAAAATGGCAAATTCGACATTTCATATCGCCCTTATGGAAATGGAAAAATCGTTCTAATTAAAGTTCTGCTTGATATTTTAAAATTCTTTTTCGGGGCGTGAGAGATAAAATATGACTGAGTAAGTACAAAATAATGCTTTTACATGAAAATAATTAACTGCATCGGCCTATAAGTAAAATTGCACCCACAATTGTATTGCTATAGATGAACGAGTTCAGATTTTCTTTTCTTTTCCTTTTTCCAAAATGTTCCCGCCTTTTTTTTATTTTTCATGTTAAGACTTTTCTTTCTCACCATTTTATCTCCGACCCTTTGCAAAAGATGTCAGTTTTTGGGTTTAATTGGTCCCAAACCGTTCTGTGTTGAATCTAAATTTAGATTCCTGTCTTGGCAGAGATCGACACTGAACGCATCTTTGCCAGCGATTCGAAGCTAAAAGATTCTATAAATACGACGCGCGCTCTTCTCTCTGATTAGTAAAAACCGCTGATAAATATGTTTTTAACGAGAGTGCACCCTCCGTCAAAAATGGCGTAAGAAAACGTATGCTTCGTCAGTGTTTGCATTAATATTCATATTTATATAAAAAAGGGCACTTGTGCACTAGAGTAAACAGCCGAATTTATTTGTTTTTCAATTTTTATTTCGAAGAGTTATATTCAAGACAGTGGCAGACAATCCACAGACAGGGCCACCCACATGGATCTTAATAACCTAAGGTTTAAAGATCTTATTATTAAAGCTACTGTCAAACACATTTCTGGGCACTTCTGTAGTATATATGAAGCAGCAGATTTTCTGTCCTTCTACTGAAAATAAAGGGAGGTAATTCAACCGGAAGTGATTTTTTTTACAACATAAAAAAAAAATGCAAGACTGATTTGTTTTTGGGTAACAATTAACAATTTCCTTTTTTTATTATATGAAGTAAAAAAATTTTAAATAAAAAACCCTAACCCTAACCCTAACCCTAAACCCTAACCCTAAACCCTAACCCTAACCCTAAACCTAACCCTAAGAAATCAGGCGGTGTGCCTGTAAAAATCTATTGTTTTTTGCGGCTGGTTCATTAAATTACCTATGTCTCGAAGATTAATCTCATTTAACTCCATTTTCTAAATACTAAATTCAACTTCCGGTGAATTCTGAATGAATTGTACTTGGAGAAAAAAAAACGGAACTCTTCAATTTCGATTTCTTAATCGGCAGCTGCTTCATATATACTACAGAAGTGCCCATTTCTGAACTATATCCTCTTTAATAAAAGAAAAAAAACCCTTAAAAGTGACTTTATTGGAAAGAATGCCGGTGCTACGGTACGAAACGGGTACCCAGATTTTTCGTCTGCAAACAGGAAGTCGCGTCATATTAAAGGCACCGCTTTTTTGTACCCTTTCCAAAAAAGTTCCGGTCAACCGAGAATGTCGCAGAATTGGTATCTTGAAGCCCCCGGAAAGCCCATATATCGGGAATGTCGCAGAAGCGGTATTTTGACCCCCCCCCCCCCGATTTTCGTGTACTTCGTTTTTTTGTTTTTGTTTTTTTGTATTTTATTGGTTTCTTTAAGTAAATAACAAATAAACAAAAATTGATGAATAAAAAATTGAAAAAATTCCTGCCGTAAAAAAAATTCCTCCCGACTAACTCTACCTGTTTGGGGGAGGGGGGTATGAACACAGTAATTTAGTAACTTATTTTGCAACATGGACATATCAACCAAGGAAAAAAAAAATCACATTCTGTCGTTCAAAAATATTATTTCATTGTTTATTTTTTAATATATTACTTATTTATTATTATTCTCAAGAAAAGAAAATCACATTCCACGTTGCTCAAAATATATCACTTGTTTCTTAAAAAAAAAGATTTATTCTATTTTGTTTATTTTTTTAATAAATTACTTGTTTCATGAAAAAAAGATTCTTTCGGTGTCGGTATTTTAAAAAAAAGTTTTCCGCCCGGTATTTTTGGGAAAGGGGACAAAAAAGCGGTGCCTTTAATATGATGCGACTTCCTGTTATCAGACCAAAAATCTGGGTACCCGTTTCGTACCGAAGCACCAGAATGCCAAATTATTTTTATTGGAAAGAGTGCCAAATTATTTAAAAATAAAAACTGTTCATTTTATAGCATTTTAAATTATGAAAACTGTTCGTTTTAGAACATTTTAAATCAGAAAAAAATTCAGGAACTATATATTTTATTACAATGTTAAAAATAAATCACTGAAGATTTTAAATTTAAAAAGACATCACATTTTAAATTATAAAAAAAAACAGTATATTTTATTACAATGTTCTGGCCAAACTGTTAGTTTATTGAACATTAACTTTATTAAAATGTTAAAAAAATCACTGAATATTTTAAATTAAATAAAAAAATCACATTTTAAATTATAAGAAGAGCTACAATAGTGTAAGGGGCGGACAACCATCTTTTATTTCACTTTAAGTAGATTTTTGGCACTTGTGCACTTGATGAAACAGCGGCGATAATCCATATTCAAGACAAAAAAAAATCGTTTTATAACATTTTAAATTCTAACAAATTTCAGAAACTATTTTATTACAATGTTAAAAAAAATCACTGAACATTTTAAATAAAAAAAATCATATTTAAAATTCTAAAAAATTTCAGAAATTATTTTATTACAATGTTAAAAAAAATCACTGAACATTTTAAATTTAAAAAAAAAATCACATTTTAAATTCTAAAAAATTTCAGAAACTATTTTATTATAATGTTAAAAAAATCACTGAACATTTTAAATTAAAAAAAAATCATTTTAAATTATTAAAAAAAAATCAGAAACTATTTTATTACAATGTTAAAAAAAATCACGGAACAATTTAAATTTAAAAAAAAATCACATTTTAAATTCTAAAAAATTTCAGAAACTATTTTATTATAATGTTAAAAAAATCACTGAACATTTTAAATTAAAAAAATCACATTTTAAATTATAAAATAAAACACTATTATAATGTTTTTTTTTTTTCAGAAATTATATTTTATTAAATAAATAAATTTATTAAAATGCTTTAATTTATTCGTTTCGTTACTTCCGGTTGATTATCTGTCTGCCGCTGTCTTTAACGTGGATTATCGCCGTTGTTTCGAATGTAACTCTTCAAAATTGAAAACAAATAAATTCGGTTGTGCATTCAAGTGCCAAAACAAGCATTGCATTAACAAACACTCTTTCAAATCGAAAGACATTTCTTCAAATGGATTCACATATCTGAAGAGAGCGCACCACGCTCGAAACGCGTTATAAAATTATAAAATGGTAAAATAACAAAATAATAAATAAATGTTGAAAAAAACTTTTTACAAATGTTGTAGCCTTACTCCTTTACATATATACTTTTCTCTCGTTGGAACTGCACTAATACTGCACTACCCTAAAAAAACATTAACGTAGAAAAGAAAAAAAACATACATAGCTTAAACGTAACAGCACTATACACCAATGTCCCAGTTAAAAAATGCCTAAACTTACTCCACACACATCTAAAAAAAATCAAAACCAACTTACCATTCTCCCCAACACTTTAATAGAAATAATTAGACTCATCACTGACGTAACATATTTCCGTTTCACCGACACACACACACACAAACACACACACACACACACACACACACACACACACACACACACACACACACACACACACACACACACACACACACCCCTCCCCCACACACATATATATATGTACAAAATCTTCGACACTGGCATGTTGATGTTATCGATCAACAGCTATTATAAACTTTCCAAATATGATCTAAGGTTAAGATCGGATTCTAACTCTGTCTGATGAGATCTCAGTTTACAATAGCTGTTGATCGATAACATCGACATGCCAGTGTCGCAGATTTTGTACATGTCTGTGTAAATAAAAATAATCCTATAAAATGCTCTGTTTGATATTGAGCCCTTTTTATAAACCCGATTGAAATTCTTTGGATTACTACCCTGTGGATGTTTTACCTGGATTATATATATATATATATATATATATATATAGTAATCCAGGTAGGGTAAAAATCCACAGGGTAGAAATCCAAAGGGAATCAAACCGGGTTTATAAAAGAGTGCTCAATAAAAATATAGAGCTGTATTGTGAATGCTTTTATTTTCTCCCTGGAATTCAGCAACCAGTTTGAATCAAAAAACAATTTTCTGCCTGATGAGACCTCAGCTCTTGAGAGCTGTAGATCGATAACATCGACATGCCAGTGTAGCAGACCTTGTACATGTTTGAATAAAAGCATTCACTATATATATATATATATATATATATATATATATATATATATATATATATATATATATATATCATAATCCATCATTATATTTGAATATTTTACACCTGTCTTATTTCGTTTCTTCTCTAAAAATCACAATTTTCTAGAATCAAGAACCTCTGGTTATCGATCCATTAATCGCTTGTGTTTATTTTTACATCATCCTGATCGCTAATCGATCCTACCCGATCCTTCGATAAAACCTACTTATATAAAAACCTATGTTTACACAACGTTCCTGTGTGCGCTTCTTTAGTAAGGGAGTCATTGTTTCGAAACAAAACGAATTCCATACAAAACAGTTGCCATTTTTTTATTTTTTTATAGTTCTTCAAACTTGAACGACTTTGAAACGCCTTGAGACGCCGGTGCATTTGCACCAAAGCTGTCGAGTCTACGAATCAAATAAACTATCTTCCCGTTCATAAAAATGGCTGGCATCGGTGCGTGCGCACATGTGTGCCAGTGAACAGTCAGTCAGAAAGAAAAGATTGCCAGCAATTTGCCCACTTAGCAGTGCAGGTATGTGTCTGTGCAGTTTCTGCACTAGCGCATAAACCTTAAAGCGTTGCTGTTATTTTTGGAATACAGATTACTGTTTTAGCCATCAAATACGGGATGGCCCTAAAAAAATGCCACCCATTAAATCGTTAATAAAACTAACAATCTTTTTTAAAAATCCAACCATATTTGGTACAAATAAACTTCACTCTATGCCTGGCTTGTCCCCCAAGTTTCAATTATGAATGCCCAACAGTCTTTGTTTTATTCCCCTTTCTATCCCCCTTCTCTGTCTAATTCATTCACTTACAACATGGCTTTCCACACTGGCACTGACATAGTTACAGTGCTTTTCTGGACATGAAGTTATTTTTACTTTTTAGAAATTAATGTTATTAAAGAACAGGTACTCCCCCGAAAAAATGTCACACATGGAATAGTTAATAAAATTCCTAATAATCCTTGCTGCAATCAAACCATATTTTGTGATAACGTAAGTCTATGTCTGACTTGCCCACCAAGTTTCAGTCATGAATGTCCAACAGTCTTTCTTTTATCACAGATTAAAAAAAACAGTCTCCAAACTATTCCTGAACTGAAGATAGCCATCACAGCAAAAGTTAGGGTTAGGGTTGGGATTAGGGTTAGGGTTAGGGTTAGGGTTAGAGTGGTGCCAAGAAAGGAGTGTGTCGGAGTTATTGGAAAAAGACAATAGCAGATTCAAAAACTCTCTCCACCCCCTCTCTCTCCTTTCCTTCATCTCTCTCTCGCTTCTCCTCTCTCTCGTTAGAAAGAATATAATCCGATATTCTCGAAAATTCGTGGCATATGAGGGAGCGTCTATTAAATTTGTGCGGTATGTATTGTATTATGTATTAAATCAATGGAATATAAATTTAAAACAATAACGGTTACGTTTTTCTAAAATATCTGTTGTTTATTACTTCCCGGTGATGAAGGGGAGAGTGTTAGTATGAAAATATTTGAGGGAAACGTTCTTTGCTACCATCTCTATGGAGTATGTTTTGGAGAGAGTCTGTGATGATGGTCTAAAAGTAGTATTTATTGTTAGATGGAGGAGTAGCCTATGATGCATGTGGTTATTTTCTTACTCTCACCAAACGTACAGGGGGAAAATGTCTTCACTTTATATATCTAGAAAATGAATGTTAGTTAAGCTACCCCTAACCCTAACCCCTAACCCTACCCCCCCGAAAAATGCCACCCATGGAATCGTTAATAAAATTCACAATACTTGCTGCAATCCAACCATATTTGGTACAACTTCACACTAACTTGTCCACCAAGTTTTAGTCATGAATTTCCAACAGTCTTTATTTATCGCCGTTCAACTATATGCTTGAAATGTGCACCTCTGTTTTGCAAGCACACTTGGATGTAGTATCTGTTCTCTTTTTGGTTAGAAGAGGAGAAATTCTTTTTGACTGCGACAAGTTTTTGTCCCAATCCAAAGTGTCCCTTGACGATAAGATAACATCTTTGAAAAGCCATGGTTTAATGAATGAATAATATATTTAAATGTTTTTTTTTATATAAATCCCTTGTTTTGAACAATTGATGATTTAATAGATATTCTATTCTACACAATTTTGATTCTCATCACTTATTTATATTATTGCTAGATACTTTGTTGTTGTTTTTCTAAGTGCTTTAATTGTATTCCGGTGAATTAAAAAAAGAAGAGAGAAAAAAGAAAAAAGAAAAAGAAAAAAGAAAAAAGAAAAAGAAAAAAGAAAAAAGAGAAAAGAAAAAAGAAAAAAGAAAAAAAGAAAAAAGAGAAAAGAAAAAAGAGAAAAGAAAAAAGAGAAAAGAAAAAAGAAAAAAGAGAAAAGAAAAAAGAGAAAAGAAAAAAGAAAAAAGAGAAAAGAAAAAAGAAAAAAGAAAAAAGAGAAAAGAAAAAAGAAAAAAGAGAAAAGAAAAAAGAAAAAAGAAAAAAGAGAAAAGAAAAAAGAAAAAAAGAGAAAAGAAAAAAGAAAAAGAGAAAAGAAAAAAGAGAAAAGAAAAAAGAAAAAAGAGAAAAGAAAAAAGAAAAAAGAAAAAAGAGAAAAGAAAAAAGAAAAAAGAGAAAAGAAAAAAGAAAAAAGAGAAAAGAAAAAAGAAAAAAGAAAAAAGAAAAAGAGAAAAGAAAAAAGAGAAAAGAAAAAAGAAAAAAGAGAAAAGAAAAAAGAAAAAAGAGAAAAGAAAAAAGAAAAAAGAGAGAAACAGAAAAATTCTAAAACAAATGCCAATTTGAGAAACGCCATCGTTTGAATAGAAAACACATTTCGTAGTCATGCAAGAGTTTCGTGTGGTTGATGACTTTATGAATGGTTAAGTAGACAGCTCGATAAATTGGTGCCTACAGAGCATCCATCTTCAAGAGTCACGAGTACCATGATGACCGATAAGGGAAGTCATACCGCAAAGATAATTGAAGGATAGCAGACTTAATGGATGGGTGTGGTCGAACAAGTCAATCACGGCCATCGATTGACAGTAATCGAATTCGGAAGACTGCACATACTAACAATGTGCACCCAACTTTCAGAAGAAGAATTCCATTAAAACAATGTTCTCTCTCTCTTTCTTTATTTCTTTCTTTCTTTATTTCTCTCTCTCTTTCTTTCTTTCTTTATTTCTCTCTCTCTTTCTTTCTTTCTTTCTTTCTTTATTTCTCTCTCTCTTTCTTTCTTTCTTTCTTTCTTTATTTCTCTCTCTCTTTCTTTATTTCTTTCTTTCTTTATTTCTCTCTCTCTTTCTTTATTTCTTTCTTTATTTATTTCTCTCTCTCTCACTCTCTCTTTATATATATATATATATATATATATAATGTATTTTTATGTAATTATTTTTATTGGTGATTGTAGCGTTCGTTGTTATTTTGCTTACTATTATTTCGATTGTCTCACTTTCCTAAGTGATTAAGATGCAGAAAATTGCATTATTAGTCGCCCATAACTTCACAGGACGTATTTTTTCCCGTTAATATATATTTTTATTTATTTTATACGTACATAAAAGTAATCCATGGACACATGTTTCTGGCTCACAGCTGATGACGGCGGTGAGCCAGAAACACGTGTCCATGGATTACTTTTATGTACGTATAAAATGAATATATATATTATATATATATATATATATATATATATATATATATATATATATATATATATATATATATATAGTCTCGGAAGTTCTTTTTACCTTCAAAACTGGGAAAAAAAAAAAAAAAAAAAAAAAATTTCGTTGAAAGATTTTAGTCTAGTAAGTCAATCAATCTACTGCAATCACTATTTTAGTTTACTTCCAAGAATATACTCTAATATAAATATATTTTTATATATGTTTTTATATATAAGGGATCGTCAGTTGTTTACCATGAAAACTGTTTCGGGATTTAAAAAACAAAGCAGTATTTCTTTATCATGGCATCCCAGCAGTGTAGATCAGACACCACCTCCCTATTTAATAATTATTTTTTAATTTAAAAAGTTTACAAATATTTAATTTAGTTTTGCCTCCAGATTTGTTTTTCTAAAGTATTAAAATATAGTTTCCTTACCTGTGTTGTTCCTTTCAAAGTGGGTATTTACTATTTTACAGAACATCTATTTTATAGAGTTAGATGATTCCATTATAATAACCCCCCTTTTTTTCCCTTGGTTATTTTCTTTGTCTACAATTGTTTTAAAATTAAAAATATATATTTATAAAAATATTTCATATATACATATATATATATATACATTTATTTATTTATTTTATCATGGACTATTTACATATGTTATACATTTTTATAGTAGAGTTTTGGATTTCTTTTATCAATTTCTTTTGATTTATTTCATATAATTTAAAAGCGTCAGGATAGCGTGTTATTGCCTTATTTAACTGTCTAAATATTTTATTTTTATCTCCACCTTGTTTAAGCATTCTTATTACTAATGAAGTGACTGGAGGTATAAAATCCATTAACCTTAAAGTAACGCGGGCTATTCTTAGAAATTCGGACATTATACTCCCATAAAATATATACATAGGACAGGTACTACTTTTATGCGGCATACGAACGATATGAAAGGGAAAAGAATTTCTTTTATCAAACATTTTATAAATAAATCTACCATCCTCAATTTTTATATCTAAATTAACTTTAATAATCTTTATTCATCCCTCTTTCTCTCAAATCCATCCTCATCACTTTCTCCCATGTTTTCCTCTGTATTCCCCTACCACCTGACCCTGCTACCTTAACTGTTCTACATCTACAGTGTACTGGAAGAACGGTTGACCGGCAGTCAGCATTCCGCTATTCCGAATTCCCAACAGCAAGCCGCAATCAATGAACTGTCTTTCCTGCAATAAACGGTCATAATTTTAAAAATGTAAATCTTTTTCATGTAAAAAAAAATAATTACAATAATTTATTTAAAATATAATAATTAAAATAATTTATTTAAAATAAAAAAACCAAAAACATTTAATATTCTCCCCCCCCCAAAAAAAAATACCTATTTGATTACTTATTTTTGTACAAGAAATTTTTTAAAATAAAATAATTAAATAAAATGATTAAAATAATTAAATAAAATAATTAAAATGATTTATTTAAAATAAAAAAAATCATTTAATATTTTCTAGAAAAAAAAAATCCAACTAATTTGATTACTTATTTTTTTACAATAAATTCTTCAAAATAAAATAATTAAATAAAATAATTAAAATAATAAAATAAAATAATTAAAATAATAAAAAATTTTAATATTTTCTGAAAAAAAAATCCAACTAATTTGATTACTTATTTTTTTGCAAGAAATTCTTCAAAATAAAATAATTAAATAAAATAATTAAAATAATAAAATAAAATAATTAAAATAATTTATTTAAAATAAAAAAAAACATTTAATATTTTCTGAAAAAAAAAATCAAATCACCTATTTGATTACTTATTTTTCTACAAGAAATTTCTTAAAATAAAAATACCAAACTTTTATTCCCAGCAAGTTTTAGTTATAAAGTTTTACATAAAAAAGATTTTGACTTTTTAAAAATTATGCCCGTTTGTTTGGTGCAGGAGAGACAGTCTATTAATGGCAGCTTGCTGTTATGAATTCGGAATGCTGACTGCGGATCGACCATTCTTCCAATACACCACATCTACTAACCCTAACCCTAACCCTAACACTTAACCCAAACACTCTCATCCATTTTTTCAATGTGACTAAACCAACAAAGTCTCCTGTTCTGCACCCATCTCCTTATACTATCCACATTTAATCTTCCTCTGAGGTCATCAGATCTAAGCCTGTCTTTAAGACTAAAATTACACATCGATTGAATGTCCCCAACTCTCACTGGCCAAATTTCACTTCCATACATCGTCCCACTGCGTACACATGCCTGATAGACTCTTCCCTTGGTTGACAGAGATAACCCTCTGCTGGTTAGTAATGACAGGAATTCCCCGAACTTACTCCATCCACTTCTAATTCTTGCAATCACATTAGCACCAGCTCCTCCCTGTGCTCCAATGGTATTACCAAGGTAACAAAACTTACCACAACACTAATAGTGATGGGAAAGGTATGAATCCATAATTTCCCCCTCCAGCTATGAGTAAAAATAACAACTTGTGTTCAACTAAATGTATACAAATGTATGCGTTTTTAATAGTTATTGCGCTTCAGCATCAAATGACCCCTGAATCGTTTGATCTTTCGTTTTTTACCATTGGGTCACCACTTATCAAGGCCAAGAGCCACTCAAGGGTAAAGGTTAATCGGATGGAAGGATTGCCGGTCGAAAGATGAGGAACACTATGGAGGTGCTAACAAAAACCCGTCTAGTTAGACCCACTGTCAGTAATTTCCCTTTCTCTCTCTTTCTCTCTCTCTCTGTCTAAAACTAAACGGAATTTCCATGAGCAAAGTTTCTTTCCTTGAACTAACTGTCTGTGGAACGCAATACTGCGGGGCTGCTTCCCGGCTGACTACAACATGGTCGTTTCCAAGTCCAATGTAAACAAGTTCTTGTTAAACCGCCTTCTTAAATAATTCAATTCTGGCCAATTTTCACCATCATTGCCAATCATCCAGGGTTTTGTCTCACCGTCCCCCTTGACACTTATTAACCCTAACCCTAACCCTTCATCCTCGACTGATGACTCTTTAGCAAAAAACAAACAAAAAAAAACAAAAATTGATTAAAGGTATGAACCGCGTTTGATCACTTTTGGAACGCTTTATGACAATAATTTGCTGACATTGGATTTGAAGACGACCATGTTGTAATCAGCAGGGAAGCAGTTCCACGGTAACGTGTTCCGCAGATGGGAAGCTCTTCCAAAGAAACTCTGTCCATGGAAGTTTTGCCTAACGTAAGGCACAGGGAGGGAGAAAGGAAAGTCTTTTTCCGTTGTGGCAGTAAGACGTGTTCTTGCAGTGTGTACAATAGACTAAACCCCAACCCAAATCTCAAGGGGTCAATATGTTATATTTCCACTTACCCAAATTCTTCCTTGACTCTGGCTACAAAACCACTCAGACGCCGATGTTGGTTTTATAAAAAAAGTTTATTAAAAAAGAGAGACAGTCACAGAAAACATCAGATTACTTTTAAGTGTGAGAGAGAAAGAGAGAAAGAAAAAGAGAAAGAAAGAGAGAGAGAGAAAGAGAGAGAGTGAGAGAGAAAGAGAGAGAAAGGGAGAAAGAAAGAGAGAAAGAAAGAGAGAAAGAGAGAGAGAGAGAAAGAGAGAGAAAGAGAGAGAAAGAGAGAAAGAAAGAGAGAGAGAGAGATAGAAAGAGAGAAAGAGAGAGAGAGAAAGAGAGAGAGAGAGAAAGAGAGAGAGAGAAAAAGAGGGAGAGAGAAAAAGAGGGAGAGAGAAAGAGAGAGAGAGAGAGAGAGAAAGAGAGAGAGAGAGAAAGAGAGAGAGAAAATGAGAAAGAAAGAGAGAAAGAGAGAAAGAGAGAAAAAAGAGAGAAAGAAAGAAAGAAAGAGAAAGAGAAAAAGAGAGAGAAAGAGAAAGAGAGAGAGAAAGAGCGAAAGAGAGAGAGAGAGAGAAAGAGAGAGAAAGAGAAAGAAAGAGATGGAAAGAGAAAGAGAGAGAGAGAGAAAGAGAGAGAGAGAGAGAGAGATAGATAGAAAGACAAATAGATGGATAGACAGATAGTTCGTTTTGCTAGAAGTCACGTGGCTTCATAGACTTCCGTTTGTGGTCACCTCTGAACTTGAAGATGTCACTCAAACATTTCCATTAAAACACAGCCATTATGTTCTTTTTAATGGAAATCGCTCCAGACAAAGGAACGAAGCCACTTGATGTAAGGTGCTAAAAAATAATAAAACTACTAGCCAACGATAAGTGTTAGATGGATAGATTCCAACCCAGAAAACAGCAATTCTTCCCCCTTTGTCAAAAACATCGCTCATGGAATGTAAGGACAAAAAAACAAAATAAGAGTAGCGAGCGTTACGAGGCTGCGGAAATTATATGAAAGCTGCACGTTCTACTACGAGAGTACTTTTAATCCCGATCACGGATGAACCCGATGAAACTCTATTCTACTTATTTTTTTATTTATTTGATTCCGTTTGATTCTTCTGAGTTCGATCATTCAGTAACAAACGGTCAAAATCTTTGTCTACGTCTTGCGTTTCTAGAAACATAGAAACAGGAATCAATATTGAATTTGAACAGCAAAACAGAAGCATTGTATCGAACAGTCAAATTGAATTTTGTACACTGAACAAAGCATAATTGATTTCGCTTGACTGGGAGAAAAAGAAATGCCAGTTTGAACAAACTCATTATCATCACTGAGTCGGCTTAAGTAGACCAAAAATAACTTACTCAGTTTTAATATTATTATTTTTTGATCCGAGGTTATTAAAAACCAGTCTGCAGCCTGACTCCAGCCATCCATGAGATTTCAACCAGCCCGCAGACCGTATAGACTAGGTCATTATTCTGAAAAAAAAAAGTTTTACTTTTAATATTATCTCTTTATAAAGTTCGGTATGTGTATATGTTCATATATTTCTATGTAAAGGATTCACCCCTAAACTGATTAACTCATCATTTTGGAGCACGGATGCTAGGCGTAAGGGGTCGTAATGTGAGCTATATTTACTTTCATTTAGTTTTATGCAAAACTGGCAAAGAGGGGGTGGAAGCTCTTCGCGAAAATTCAGATATCTGCAATTTTTGTGAAATTTTAACAATAGGTATTAGACATCAACCTCCCATTTGGAAATTCAAATATTTCAGATTTGCATTGAATTTGATTCATAGTCATTAGACGCCAATTAAAGAAGATTCCCTGTTTTCAATTCCTTCGTAAGATTCCTTAAGCTTAAGCCATAACTTTTAGACATTTTCTAGAATTAAAATCATGCAAAAGATTTTGCTCAAGATTGGAATAAGGATACTAGACATAAGGTTTAATCGCATTATATCTTGATTTTAATCTTCGTAAAGGGTGCCATCTTCGTAAGTGGTGCAAAATCTGTTCTATTCAGAGAATTAATGTTACCCTTCCTGAGCCGGGTATTTTCCTATAGATATTGGCGACCTCAAGTGGTCCCTCTTGTGAGTTTCTGATTGTAAAAAAGAAAAAGAAAAGGTAATTGGAGAATTCAACGTCAACAACAGAATCAAAAAAAGTTTTAAAAACGCTGAACGCGTTGATTTATACGAAAAGAAAAAGAATCGTTAAATGGGATCAATTTTGTGATTGATTTTGTGTAAATTTGAATTTTATATTCAACTAGCAGGGTTACCCGGGGTTGCCCGGGATCATAAAAAAAAAAAAAATAGAAGAAATTAAATAGTGTGTGTAACATCGTTTTATCTCTCTCCCCCTCTCTATCTTTCTCTCTTTCCTGCTCCCCATTATTTCCCTCCCTCTACCCAACCCCCTCTTTCTCCTCCATCTAACTTATCTCTTGTTTTAATTCGTTGAAAAAAAAAAAAATAATGTAATTGATTAAAAAATTTTTTTTTTATGGAAGTCACTCCAGACAAGGCATGAAGCCCACTTGATGTAAGGAGCTAAAGAAAATATTACTTAAAGGTAAAAAACTAGCCAACAATTAGTGTTAGATGGATAGATTCCGACTTAGAAAACAGTAATTCTTTCCCCTTTGTCAGAAACAGCATTCATGAAATGTGAGGACTAAAGTACAAAATAAGAGAAGCGAGAGTTATGAGGCTGCCGAAATTAAACCCAAGATCCACTTTACCGGAGCTATCTGTTTTAAATGTAATACTGTAATCTTACATTGATTGCTCCGACTCTAACTCCTTCCCAAACGTCAGACTCTGGCTCTGACTCCTTCCCAAACCTCAGACTGGCTCTGACTCCTTCCCAAACCTCAAACTCTGCCACCAGGGAAAATGTTGGGTAATTCTTTTGGTGTCTTAAAAGTAACAGGACTTATGTCATAAACAAAACAACAAAATGGTTTCCCCTACACAGTAATCCCCTCCTCTCTTGAGTCTAATGGACTTTCCCATCCTCTCCCCTTCTATTCACCACTGGAAGGATTCTTCTAAGATGCCAATCAGCTCCTTCAATACAACCCTCCTGATGGCCTCCATTTCATCCCAAATGGGGTTTCCTGATGATTTCCTTGGATAGATAAAAGTCACACGAAGCAAAATCAGGTGAATAGGAAGGCTGTTGCACTAAGGTGATGTTCTTTTTATTCATTGCTCGGTGTTCACCATTCGTTGTTCAGTGCCCATAGCTGAACGACCATGAGCAAAGGAGTGCATCTTTCTGCCTTGCGCCATAACTCGTTATACACTGTCCATAGTTGAACGACCTGAAAAAAGGAGGCGTAAATAAAAGTATGTGAAATACAATGCAGTAGTTGTAGTAAGATGAGTTTAGATGTGGGTTACGTTTACTGGTATATATATTAGCTAGAATATATTGCTGAGATATATAGGGAAAACAGAAAGTGTTGCAGACAAGGGGTCACAAAGAGGTCATAGGATCGACTCTACTGAGTTGTGAGAGCTGGAAGCCACTGAAGCAGCCAGACATGACTAACAGAGAATGTAGCGAGCGCAACTCTATGCAGTTCAGTGTAAGCAGCTGGGCTGAGAAAACGTGTTTAGAATCGTCTAACAAAACATTAAATAATTAAGCAATGTGCTTAATTATTTCTCCTTAGCTCACTCCCTCTCTCAGACTGTCGATTTTCCGACCCGCATCCCCGATCGAATAGATCAACAAGCCTCACTTCTAGACCTTTTCTTGACCTCAATGCCCGAGGCTTGTGTGACGAAAGCTCATAGCCCACTCGGGAATGCTGATCACATTGTGCTGATGATACATATCACCCTAAGAAGTCGTCCAAAAGCTGATGAACCGTTGCTCAAAACAATAAGATACTACGAGCGGGCTGATTTTGAGTCAATCAGAGATCACATCAGTGATGCCCCATGGAGGGAAACCTTCTCACTCCCTGCCAATCAGTGTGCAAACGAATTAACTGAATGGGTCAAAGCAGGCATTGAAGCCTATGTCCCCATGCGAAAATACTTTAGCAAGCCTCACTCTCCTCAATGGTTCACCTCGGAATGTGCAGCTGCCATTTCTGAGAGACAACAAGCATTCCGTAAATTTTGCCGACATAAGTCAGCTACTAATAGAAATAAATTTATAGAGTCAAGAAATAATTGCAAGGCCGTGATAGGTGAAGCGAAGAGAAGGTTTAATGAGTTAACGGAAAAACGCATCCAGACACAGAAATTAGGTACTCGTGATTTCTGGAAAATCTACAATAGTGTAGTGAATAATGGTCAATCAACGATTCCCCCACTATCAAACCACAATGATGTCGCTTGCACGGCCACTGATAAGGCTGAACTACTTGCCCAGCGCTTCGCTTCTAACTCTACTTTGGACTCAGATAACCACCCCCTCCCCGAATTCCCTTTGCTGACCGAAGCCACACTTGATAACCTGGTCATCACTCCATCTCAGGTTAGAGACATCATAAAAAACCTTGACACCTCCAAAGCTTGTGGGCCTGATCTTATACCCACAATAGTAATAAAGAAATGCTCTGCTGAACTGGCCCCTGTTCTCTCCAAACTCTACAATAAGTGTCTAGCTGAATCTTGCTTCCCCGATAGCTGGAAAATTGCCTCTGTGGTACCAGTCTACAAGAATTCTGGAAATAGAACCGATCCCCAGAACTATCGCCCAATCAGTCTGCTTCCGATCTTTGCTAAAATCTTTGAATCCTTAATCAATCTAGCAATAGTACGACACTTAGTTAATGCTAAACTTCTTTCTGACCGCCAGTATGGATTTAGACAATCACGATCTACTGCAGACATTCTAACGGTCATCTCTGAACGCATGTATCACACACTCGACAAGGCAGGTGAAGCTAGGGCAGTAGCGCTTGATATATCCAAGGCCTTTGACAAGGTATGGCATAAAGGGCTCCTCCTGAAAATACGATCATACGGTATTACTGGGCAATTATTTAATATAATTAGATCCTTCCTCGCCAAAAGAAAAATCCAGGTTGTCCTCGATGGCCGTTCATCTAAGCAACATGACATAAATGCTGGTGTACCCCAGGGCTCTATCCTTGGACCCTTGTTGTTCCTGATCTATATAAACGATCTCCCTGATGGCATAGAGTCTGAGATTGGTTTATTTGCTGATGACACCACCCTTTACTCTCGCCATGTTGGCAAAACCGACGCAATTATATCTGATGCAATGGCTGAATCTTTAGAAAATTACCTCCAGGCTGTAGTGGATTGGGGTCATAAATGGTTGGTAACTTTTAATGCCGCAAAGACAAAACTCCTTTCCTTCAATAACTACAAGGAACCTTTTCAACCACCGATTGTCATGGCAAATGATACCCTGCCTGAGAGTTCATCATTCAAACTCCTCGGCCTAACCTTCACAGGTAACATGAATTGGAACAAATACATTGAAGACATTGCCAAGGCTGCCGCAAAGAAGGTTGGCTCCCTCTACCGTGCTAGTAAACTCCTCACACCTGACATTATCCTGTATCTCTACAAAGCCACCATCCGCCCATGCATGGAGTATTGTTGTCACATCTGGGCTGGTGCATCATCTACTAGTCTCTCCCTCCTTGACAAAGTCCAAAAAAGAATCGCCAACCTAACAGGTCCCTCACTGTCAGCCAAGCTCCAGCCTCTGTCCCATCGCCGCAATGTAGCATCCTTGTGCTTGTTTTACAAATACTTCAATGGATTATGCTCCGATGAATTGGCTACTCTGGTGCCCCCTCGACGGAAATTCACTAGACTAACCCGACAATCAACTAAATCTCATTCATTCACTGTGGAGGTCCCCAGATGTCGGAGAGCCTTCTACTCAAATAGCTTCTTTCCTCGTACTGCTAGCCTCTGGAACTCCCTCCCTGCCCCCTGTTTCCCCGACAGTACAGACATGCAGAAGTTTAAATCTAATGTAAACAGACACCTCGCTGCGCTGATCCCAATCTAGATTGACCACC
>OY744526.1:2889775-2892275 GCA_963556195.1 Sepiola atlantica
ATTCTCAATGGACGCAAAACAGTTTTCGCCAGTTAAACGCTTTCAAGTTCCTGTTGAATAAAAGTTCGTCTTCTTCCGACGCCAATGCTGCCTTAACAAAACTTGTTGAAAAGAAGGACTCGACAACTTCGTCCTTCTTGCAGCAAAGTTCTCTGGAACTCATCGACGCATTGAATTTCAAGTCAATTCTCCACGCGGCAACGGAACTCTGTGTCAAATATCACAAGGTATTTTCAAGGAAGGAAGCACCGAGAGAATTTGCACGATCAATGAGCTGGAGGAGACAGTCCACTCTCAGAGCCGGCAGAATTCAAAAAGGAAGAATTTAACGATGTAATATCTGACGTCATTCCTAAGGAGCTGACATAGAGGTGTAGGGAAATAAGGGAGAAGGACACCGGTGGATTATTCCCCTTTGTGCAGAGAGACCCAGTCTACTGGAGGAGAGAGAGAGTGAAGTTCACGATGCGGGACAGGATTCCACGTGGTTGAATATATAAAAAAACTCCGTTTTAGATGTAATCTCTGACGTCATTCCTAAGGAGCTGACATAGAGGTGTAGGGAAATAAGGAGGAAGGACACTGATGGGCTATTCCCTCCCTTAGCCAGAAATTCGTTCAAAAGTATCGCGAACAAAATAAACAAATAAATGAGACCTATAGTCATCGAGTATATGTATATATATATATATATATATATATATATATATATATATATATATATATATATATATATATATATATATATATAAGAAAGATGTTTGAAGCCTAAGAATGCATTTTTTTTAAAAATAAATAGTAATTTATTTAAAAGTAGTCCCAAATTTTCGACGTAATACGTCTTCGTCAGGGGTACAAGACATATTTTTTTCTCATAGCGACATGTTTATCGCTAGTAGAAGGTAGAATCCGTAAGATGTTGATTCGGACATGCATTCTTAGGCTTCAAACATCTTTCTTACATTTCAATATTGAATGCTTTCTAATGGGAGACCAACATATCTTCATATATATATATATATATATATATATATATATATATATATATATATATATATATATATATATATATATATTAGTACTTCATGTATCCACATAAAATATTATAAGGAGATATAATTTTTATGTGTCAGTTTTCAGTATTTACTTCAACAGTGCTCGATACGTAAGTAGAGCTAGGTAGTAAGCAATGAAAATATATATGGCAATCAAGCTACACAGAGGCTCCCGTGTTTCATCCCCTGGGGGAATCGTCAGGCTAGATTTAGCCTGACGATTCCCCCAGGGGATGAAACACGGGAGCCTTTGTGTAGCTTGATTGCCATATATATTTTCATTGCTTACTATATATATATATATATATATATATATATATATATATATATATATATATATATATATATATATATTTATTAAATGAATAAAATATTTTTGATAAATATATGTCTGAGACATTCGCTGATAAAACAGCCTTGTCAAAGAGTGATTTCCTTTCTTTCTTTTTCTCTTCATCTTCATTTTGACGGTGTTAAAAATCGCAAGTAAATCTCCCCGTGGTCTTGTTGACGGATTCAAAGAAAGTGAAATTGGATGTGTAAGACAGATTAGAATTTAAGAAGGGGGTCACACATCCTTACGAAAACGTTTTTTAAATTGTATTATAGAATTTTGGAAAAAAAAACAAGAGACGTTATTTTTTTATAAATTAATAAAATCATATATATATATCTTTTCGTGGTGCTGAATTTAAAACACACACACATTTCCAAGGAGAGAACTTGAATGCTTACTGGAGAGAACTTGAATGCCTACTAGACACTGTTCTCAAATGTCTTCGATCTCTCTGTACAAGGGTTTGTCAGGACAACCTGACATGAGGATACTTCCTCCTACAAGTAAACCCTGACCAAATATTCAAAATAACATGGTATTCGAAACTCAAATAAGATTCCCTCGGTATGGTTACCCCACACTGTCTTATACGAGGAATGGTGCACCTTCTCCAAGTAATGTTGTCTACAATAACAGCACTATGCTGGATACTCCACCAGACCAGATGAATTCTTGTCTTGGAATCCTGTAAGACCAAGAAGAGACCACAAGAAAGATAGACTATATAACATAGTTAACTGGTCAATTGGGGATAGTAAAATTAATGTTCTTAACTTCTTTACTAACTCAACATTTGAGAAATTAAGGAAGACTTAAATGGAATATTCAAATATCTATCTATCTCATATAGAGATCAAGTGTTAGCCACAGGAAGGGGCTCCTTGATTTCTGAGAACTTCGACTGAAGTAAAATGAAACGAAAAGATATGAAAATAGAACCTCCTTTGAAAATCGATCCCCTCCATGGTTCCATCTGCCCCCCGATGCGCGCACTCGAGTTACACTACACCCCAGCTTGATTCTAATCCCCACTGGTGTTGAGCAGACACCAATTCCATGCGTTCCCTTCCTGTGGCCCTATCTATGCAGTAAAGGTGTGGGGGATTTT
>OY744526.1:2897275-2947275 GCA_963556195.1 Sepiola atlantica
TTCCCAGGCAATGAGGGGGAAAGAGTAGAAAAATCATGAGTGATTTTCCACTGAACGACTTCGGACTTAAGGTAGTTTTAATGGTTGAGAAACTTCCAAGACTCTCTCTCTCTCTCTCTCTCTCTCTCTCTCTCTCTCTCTATATATATATATATATATATATATATATATATATATATATATATATATAACGGCGAGGAATAGGGACGTTTGGGACATTTTTGGGAGGGTAGAATGAGATTAAACAAATTTATTTGTTTAATCTCATTCTACCCTCCCAAAAATGTCCCAAACGTCCGTATTCCTCGCCGTTATTAAATTTTGTACCACGAAAAATTTATTTAAATATATATATATATATATATATATATATATATATATATATATATATATATATATATATATATATAGAGAGAGAGAGAGAGAGAGAGAGTCTTGGAAGTTTCTCAACCATTAAAACTATATATATAAAAAAAAACAAAAAAAAACCTTAAGTCCGAAGTCTTTCAGTGGAAAATCACTCATGTAAGTCAATTTAACTTTTTCAGTTATTATATTAGTTTGCTTCTAACATTATTTAAGGGATCATCGGTTGTTTACCATGAACAACTGTTTCAGGAATTTATATATATATATATATATATATATATATATATATATATATATATATACAATTTCTTTTTTATGGAAATCCTTAAAGACAAGGTATGAAGCAACTTGATGTTAATGGGCTAAAAAATATACCACTTCAAGGTAAAAAAAATCGTGTTTTCATTCCGAGTGTTGCATAGCCATCCCCGCGGCAGTTCTCGTTTTGTATACTCGTCCCGGAACGGGCCGTGGCAGCCCTCGTTCCATCACTCATCATTTTTAACACCATAAATCATATAGTTTGCATACCTTTACATTTCTCCCCCGCCGCGTAGAGGGTGCGTCGTCTAGTGGTTGAACTCCCTCTTCCTTCTTTCTGCCGTGAACCACGCCGCTGCAACACAAAAGCTCCATGAACGACTCGGAAGACAAACAATCTTTTAAATTTAATTTCTGTTTTATTTCAAGCGTTAGTTATCCGTCAGCTGGGAGATATTCACTAACGTCGAGAGAGAGAGAGAGAGAGAGAGAGAGAGAGAGAGAGAGAGAGAGAGAGAGAGAGAGAGAGGGAGCAAATTACTGCCTCCGTAATTACTTATCAATTAAGTCCTTATACATTCGTGGAGGGGGGGGGAAGAGATCTTTCGCCTGTATTTTCTTAGGAAAATAATTCCCCTATGTATGTTGCAGACTACATCATAAAAATCACGTCTGATAGGTTCGTCTCCAAAACCCAGACTGCTAAACTCGCTTCTCACGAAGAACGAGTGACGTCACGGATCCCACGTGCGATACTCATGATCTCTGACCTCTTGACCGCTCTGATATCACCTGTGAGCTCCAACCGTGAGAACAGCCTTATTCTGCACTCGACTGCACGGGTCCACCAGCACTAATTCGCGCAAGTCAAACCAACAATTTACAGCAGATACGTTCATTGCCATAAGGCCATTATCTATCACGAGCTCTTTACAGGCTCATAACATTTATTTCATTCTATATTTTTCTAGTTTCATGTCAACACAACTGCTTCAAAGGGGAAGAATAAGACAAGACAGCCGCGTTATGTCAACTCGATCATTCATTGTGCCCCTATGTGCTTTAATTTCTGCAGACAATTTAAATTAAAAGTGTATTGAAATGTTAACAGTTGGTTTTACAATTTTAAAATGTTCTCTAAATGAATCAAGGGAGCCCAACTACGTAAAACCTCTTGGAATATTGGCCGTTTCACTTTCATTTTCACTTTCACTTTCATTTCTGCATTCATACTAAGATATTGGCCGTTTACTTTTCATTTCTGCATTCAAACTAAGATATTGGCCGTTTCACTTTCATTTCTGCATTCATACTAAGATATTAGCCGTTTACTTTTCATTTCTGCATTCAAACTAAGATATTGGCCGTTTCACTTTCATTTCTGCATTCATACTAAGATATTGGCCGTTTCATTTTCATTTCTGCATTCATACAAAGATATTGGCCGTTTCACTTTCATTTCTGCATTCATACTAAGATATGGCCGTTTCACTTTCATTTCTGCATTCATACTAAGATATTGGCCGTTTCACTTTCATTTCTGCATTCATACTAAGATATTGGCCGTTTCACTTTCATTTCTGCATTCATACTAAGATATTGGCCGTTTCATTTTCATTTCTGCATTCATACAAAGATATTGGCTGTTTCACTTTCATTTCTGCATTCATACTAAGATATTGGCCGTTTCATTTTCATTTCTGCATTCATACAAAGATATTGGACGTTTCACTTTCATTTCTGCATTCATACTAAGATATTGGACGTTTCACTTTCATTTCTGCATTCATACAAAGATATTGGACGTTTCACTTTCATTTCTGCATTCATACTAAGATATTGGACGTTTCACTTTCATTTCTGCATTCATACAAAGATATTGGCCGTTTCATTTTCATTTCTGCATTCATACAAAGATATTGGACGTTTCACTTTCATTTCTGCATTCATACTAAGATATTGGACGTTTCACTTTCATTTCTGCATTCATACAAAGATATTGGACGTTTCACTTTCATTTCTGCATTCATACTAAGATATTGGCCGTTTCATTTTGATTTCTGCATTCATACAAAGATATTGGCCGTTTCATTTTCATTTCTGCATTCATACAAAGATATTGGACGTTTCACTTTCATTTCTGCATTCATACTAAGATATTGGACGTTTCACTTTCATTTCTGCATTCATACAAAGATATTGGACGTTTAACTTTTATTTCTGTATTCATACTAAGATAATAGCCGTTTCAATTTCATTTCTGCATTCATAGTAAGATAATGGCCGTTTCAATTTCATTTCTGCATTCATACTAAGATATGGCCGTTCCACTTTCATTTCTGCATTCATACAAAGATATTCATACTAAGATATTCATACTAAGATAATGGCCGTTTCACTTTTATTTCTGCATTCATACTAAGATAATGGTCGTTTCACTTTAATGCTTGCATTCATACTAAGATATTCATACTAAGATATTCATTCTAAGATATTCATACAAAGATAATGGCGGTTTCCCTTTCATTTCTGCATTCATACTAAGATAATGGCCGTTTCACTTTCATTTCTGCATTTATACTAAGATATTGGCCGTTTCACTTTCATTTCTGCATTCATACTAAGATATTGGCCGTTTCACTTTCATTTCTGCATTCATACTAAGATATTGGCCGTTTCACTTTCATTTCTGCATTCATACTAAGATATTGGCCGTTTCACTGTTATTTCTGCATTCATACTAAGATATTCATACTATAATATTCATACTAAGATAATGGCCGTTTCACTTTCATTTCTGCATTCATACTAAGATATTCATACTATAATATTCATACTAAGATATTCATACTATAATATTCATACTAAGATATTGGCCGTTTCACTTTCATTTCTGCATTCATACTAAGATATTCATACTATAATATTCATACTAAGATATTCATACTATAATATTCATACTAAGATATTGGCCGTTTCACTTTCATTTCTGCATTCATACTAAGATATTGGCCGTTTCACTTTCATTTCTACATTCATACTAAGATATTGGCCGTTTCACTGTTATTTCTGCATTCATACTAAGATATTCATACTAAGATATTCATTCTAAGATATTCATACTAAGATATTGGCCGTTTCACTTTCATTTCTGCATTTATACTAAGATATTGGCCGTTTCACTTTCATTTCTGCATTCATACTAAGATATTGGCCGTTTCACTGTTATTTCTGCATTCATACTAAGATATTCATACTATAATATTCATACTAAGATAATGGCCGTTTCACTTTCATTTCTGCATTCATACTAAGATATTCATACTATAATATTCATACTAAGATATTCATACTATAATATTCATACTAAGATATTGGCCGTTTCACTTTCATTTCTGCATTCATACTAAGATATTCATACTATAATATTCATACTAAGATATTCATACTATAATATTCATACTAAGATATTGGCCGTTTCACTTTCATTTCTGCATTCATAATAAGATATTGGCCGTTTCACTTTCATTTCTGCATTTATACTAAGATATTCATACTAAGATATTGGCCGTTTCACTTTCATTTCTGCATTCATACTAAGATATTGGCCGTTTCACTTTCATTTCTGCATTCATACTAAGATATTGGCCGTTTCACTGTTATTTCTGCATTCATACTAAGATATTCATACTATAATATTCATACTAAGATAATGGCCGTTTCACTTTCATTTCTGCATTCATACTAAGATATTCATACTATAATATTCATACTAAGATATTCATACTATAATATTCATACTAAGATATTGGCCGTTTCACTTTCATTTCTGCATTCATACTAAGATATTCATACTATAATATTCATACTAAGATATTCATACTATAATATTCATACTAAGATATTCATACTAAGATATTCATACTAAGATAATGGCCGTTTCACTTTCATTTCTACATTCATACTAAGATATTGGCCGTTTCACTTTCATTTCTGCATTCATACTAAGATAATGGCCGTTTCACTTTCATTTCTACATTCATACTAAGATATTGGCCGTTTCACTTTCATTTCTGCATTCATACTAAGATATTGGCCGTTTCACTGTCATTTCTGCATTCATACTAAGATATTGGCCGTTTCACTTTCATTTCTGCATTCATACTAAGATATTGGCCGTTTCACTTTCATTTCTGCATTCATACTAAGATATTGGCCGTTTCACTTTCATTTCTGCATTCATACTAAGATATTGGCCGTTTCACTTTCATTTCTGCATTCATACTAAGATATTGGCCGTTTCACTTTCATTTCTGCATTCATACTAAGATATTGGCCGTTTCACTTTCATTTCTGCATTCATACTAAGATATTGGCCGTTTCACTTTCATTTCTGCATTTATACTAAGATATTGGCCGTTTCACTTTCATTTCTGCATTCATACTAAGATATTGGCCGTTTCACTTTCATTTCTGCATTCATACTAAGATATTGGCCGTTTCACTTTCATTTCTGCATTCATACTAAAATATTGGCCGTTTCACTGTTATTTCTGCATTCATACTAAGATATTCATACTGTAATATTCATACTAAGATAATGGCCGTTTCACTTTCATTTCTGCATTCATACTAAGATATTCATACTATAATATTCATACTAAGATATTCATACTATAATATTCATACTAAGATATTGGCCGTTTCACTTTCATTTCTGCATTCATACTAAGATATTCATACTATAATATTCATACTAAGATATTCATACTATAATATTCATACTAAGATATTGGCCGTTTCACTTTCATTTCTGCATTCATACTAAGATATTGGCCGTTTCACTTTCATTTCTGCATTTATACTAAGATATTCATACTAAGATATTGGCCGTTTCACTTTCATTTCTGCATTCATACTAAGATATTGGCCGTTTCACTTTCATTTCTGCATTCATACTAAGATATTGGCCGTTTCACTGTTATTTCTGCATTCATACTAAGATATTCATACTATAATATTCATACTAAGATAATGGCCGTTTCACTTTCATTTCTGCATTCATACTAAGATATTCATACTATAATATTTATACTAAGATATTCATACTATAATATTCATACTAAGATATTGGCCGTTTCACTTTCATTTCTGCATTCAGACTAAGATATTCATACTATAATATTCATACTAAGATATTCATACTATAATATTCATACTAAGATAATGGCCGTTTCACTTTTATTTCTGCATTCATACTAAGATATTCATACTAAGATATTCATACTATAATAATGGCCGTTTAACTTTCATTTCTGCATTCATACTAAGATATTCATACTAAGATATTCATACTAAGATAATGGCAGTTTCACTTTCATTTCTGCATTCATACTAAGATATTCATACTAAGATATTCATACTAAGATAATGGCTGTTTCACTTTCATTTCTGCATTCATACTAAGATATTCATACTAAGATATTCATAATAAGATAATGGCCGTTTCACTTTCATTTCTGCATTCATACTAAGATATTCATACTAAGATATTCATACTAAGATAATGGCCGTTTCACTTTCATTTCTGCATTCATACTAAGTATTCATGCTAAGATATTCATAATAAGATAATGGCCGTTTCACTTTCATTTCTGCATTCATACTAAGATATTCATACTAAGATATTCATACTAAGATAATGGCCGTTTCACTTTCTATTTCTGCATTCATACTAAGATATTCATACTAAGATATTCATAATAAAATAATGGCCGTTTGACTTTCATTTCTGCATTCATACTAATATATTCATACTAAGATATTCATACTAAGATATTGGCCGTTTCACTTTCATTTCTGCATTCATACTAAGATATTGGCCGTTTCACTTTCATTTCTGCATTCATACTAAGATATTCATACTAAGATATTCATACTAAGATAATGGCAGTTTCACTTTCATTTCTGCATTCATACTAAGATATTCATACTAAGATATTCATACTAAGATAATGGCCGTTTCACTTTCATTTCTGCATTCATACTAAGATATTCATACTAAGATATTCATACTAAGATAATGGCCGTTTCACTTTTATTTCTGGCTTCATACCAAGATATTCATACTAAGATATTCATACTAAGATAATGCCCGTTTCACTTTCATTTCTGCATTCATACTAAGATATTCATACTAAGATATTCATACTAAGATAATGGCCGTTTAACTTTCATTTCTGCATTTATACTAAGATATTCATACTAAGATATTCATACTTAGATAATGGCCGTTTCACTTTCATTTGTGCATTCATACTAAAATATTGGCCGTTTCACTTTTATTTCTGCATTCATACTAAAATATTGGCACCTTCACTTTCATTTCTGCATTCATACTAAGATATTGGCCGTTTCACTTTCATTTCTGCATTCATACTAAGATATTGGCCGTTTCACTTTCATTTCTGCATTCATACTCAGATATTGGCCCCTTCACTTTCATTTCTGCATTCATACTAAGATATTGGCCGTTTCACTTTCATTTCTGCATTCATACTAAGATAATGCCCCTTTTCACTTTCATTTCTGCATTCATACTAAGATATGTGCCCCTTCACTTTCATTTCTGCATTCATACTAAGATAATGCCCCTTTCACTTTGATTTCTGCATTCATACAAAGATATTGGCCCCTTCTACTTCTATTTCTGCATTCATACTAAGATAATGGAACTTTCACTTTCATTTCTGCATTCATACTAAGATATGTGTCCCTTCATTTTCATTTCTGCATTCATACTAAGATAATGCCCATTTCACTTTCATTTCTGCATTCATACTAAGATATTGGCCGTTTCACTTTCATTTCTGTATTCATACTAAGATATTGGCCCCTTCACTTTCATTTCTGCATTCATCCTAATATAATGGCACTTTCACTTTCATTTCTGCATTCATACAAAAATATTGGCACCTTCACTTTCATTTTTGCATTCATACTAAGATATTGGCCGTTTCACTTTCATTTCTGCATTCATACAAAGATAATGTAACTTTCACTTTAATTTCTGCATTCATACTAAGATAATGCCCCTTTCACTTTCATTTCTGCATTCATACTAAGATATGTGCCCATTCACTTTCATTTCTGCATTCATACTAAGATAATGCCCCTTTCACTTTCATTCCGGCATTCATACTAAGATATGTGCCCCTTCACTTTCATTTCTGCATACATACTAAGATAATGCCCCTTTCACTTTTATTTCTGCATTCATACTAAGATAATGCCCCTTTCACTTTCATTTCTGCATTCATACTAAGATAATGGCACTTTCACTTTCATTCCTGCATTCATACTAAGATATGTGCCCCTTCACTGTCATTTCTGCATTCATACTAAGATAATGCCCCTTTCACTTTTATTTCTGAATTCATACTAAGATAATGCCCCTTTCACTTTCATTTCTGCATTCATACTAAGATATTGGCCCCTTCACTTTCATTTCTGCATTCATACTAAGATAATGGCACCTTCACTTTCCTTTCTGCATTCATACTAAAATATTGGCACCTTCACTTTCATTTCTGCATTCATACTAAAATAATGGCCGTTTCACTTTCATTTCTGCATTCATACTAAGATATTGGCCGTTTCACTTTCATTTCTGCATTCATACTAAGATATTGGCCGTTTCACTTTCATTTCTGCATTCACACTAAGATAATGGCCCTTTCACTTTCATTTCTGCATTCATACTAAGATATGTGCGCCTCCACTTTCATTTGTGAATCATACTAAGATATTGGCCGTTTGACTTTCATTTCTGCATTCATACTAAGATATTGGCCGTTTCACTTTTATTTCTGCATTCATACTAAGCTACTGGCTGTTTAACTTTCATTTCTGCATTCATACTAAGATAATGCCCCTTTTACTTTCATTTCTGCATTCATACAAAGATATTGGCCCCTTCTACTTCTATTTCTGCATTCATACTTAGATAATGGAACTTTCACTTTCATTTCTGCATTCATACTAAGATATGTGCCCCTTCATTTTCATTTCTGCATTCATACTAAGATAATGCCCCTTTCACTTTCATTTCTGCATTCATACTAAGATAATGGCACTTTCACTTTCATTTCTGCATTCATACTAAAATATTGGCACCTTCACTTTCATTTTTGCATTCATACTAAGATAATGGCCGTTTCACTTTCATTTCTGCATTCATACTAAGATAATGGCCGTTTCTACTTTCATTTCTGCATTCATACTAAAATATTGGCCGTTTCACTTTCATTTCTGCATTCATACTTAGATATTGGCCCCATAACTTTCATTTCTGCATTCATACTAAGATAATGCCCCTTTTACTTTCATTTCTGCATTCATACTAAGATATTGGCCCCTTCACTTTCATTTCTGCATTCATACTAAGATATTGGCCGTTTCACTTTCATTTCTGCATTCATACTAAGATAATGGCCTCTTCACTTTCATTTCTGCATTCATCCTAATATAATGGCACTTTCACTTTCATTTCTGCATTCATACTAAAATATTGGCACCTTCACTTTCATTTTTGCATTCATACTAAGATAATGGCCGTTTCACTTTCATTTCTGCATTCATACTAAGATAATGGCCGTTTCTACTTTCATTTCTGCATTCATACTAAGATATTGGCCGTTTCACTTTCATTTCTGCATTCATACTTAGATATTGGCCCCATAACTTTCATTTCTGCATTCATACTAAGATAATGCCCCTTTTACTTTCATTTCTGCATTCATACTAAGATATTGGCCCCTTCACTTTCATTTCTGCATTCATACTAAGATATTGGCCGTTTCACTTTCATTTCTGCATTCATACTAAGATATTGTCCGTTTAACATTCATTTCTGCATTCATACTAAGATAATGGCCATTTAACTTTTATTTCTGCATTCATACTAAGATAATGGCCGTTTCACTTTCATTTCTGCATTCATACTAAGATATTGGCCGTTTCACTTTCATTTCTGCATTCATACTAAGATATTGGCACCTTCACTTTTATTTCTGCATTCATACTAAGATATTGGATCCTTCACTTTCATTTCTGCATTCATACTAAGATATGTGCCGCTTCACTTTCATTTCTGCATTCATACTAAGATATTGGCCCTTTCACTTTCATTTCTGCATTCATACTAAGATGATGCCCCTTTCACTTTCATTTCTGCATTCATACTAAGATATGTGCCGCTTCACTTTCATTTCTGCATTCATACTAAGATATTGGCCGTTTCACTTTCATTTCTGCATTCATACTAAGATATTGTCCGTTTAACATTCATTTCTGCATTCATACTAAGATAATGGCCATTTCACTTTTATTTCTGCATTCATACTAAGATAATGGCCGTTTCTACTTTCATTTCTGCATTTATACTAAGATAATGTCCCTTTAACTTTCATTTCTGCATTCATACTAAGATATGTGCCCCTTTACTTTCATTTCTGCATTCATACTAAGATAATGCCCCTTTCACATTCATTTCTGCATTCATACTAAAATAATTCCCCTTTCACTTTCATTTCTGCATTCATACTAAGATATTGGCCGTTTCACTTTCATTTCTGCATTCACACTAAGATAATGGCCCTTTCACTTTCATTTCTGCATTCATACTAAGATATGTGCGCCTCCACTTTCATTTGTGAATCATACTAAGATATTGGCCGTTTGACTTTCATTTCTGCATTCATACTAAGATATTGGCCGTTTCACTTTTATTTCTGCATTCATACTAAGCTAATGGCCGTTTAACTTTCATTTCTGCATTCATACTAAGATAATGCCCCTTTTACTTTCATTTCTGCATTCATACAAAGATATTGGCCCCTTCTACTTCTATTTCTGCATTCATACTTAGATAATGGAACTTTCACTTTCATTTCTGCATTCATACTAAGATATGTGCCCCTTCATTTTCATTTCTGCATTCATACTAAGATAATGCCCCTTTCACTTTCATTTCTGCATTCATACTAAGATAATGGCACTTTCACTTTCATTTCTGCATTCATACTAAAATATTGGCACCTTCACTTTCATTTTTGCATTCATACTAAGATAATGGCCGTTTCACTTTCATTTCTGCATTCATACTAAGATAATGGCCGTTTCTACTTTCATTTCTGCATTCATACTAAAATATTGGCCGTTTCACTTTCATTTCTGCATTCATACTTAGATATTGGCCCCATAACTTTCATTTCTGCATTCATACTAAGATAATGCCCCTTTTACTTTCATTTCTGCATTCATACTAAGATATTGGCCCCTTCACTTTCATTTCTGCATTCATACTAAGATATTGGCCGTTTCACTTTCATTTCTGCATTCATACTAAGATAATGGCCTCTTCACTTTCATTTCTGCATTCATCCTAATATAATGGCACTTTCACTTTCATTTCTGCATTCATACTAAAATATTGGCACCTTCACTTTCATTTTTGCATTCATACTAAGATAATGGCCGTTTCACTTTCATTTCTGCATTCATACTAAGATAATGGCCGTTTCTACTTTCATTTCTGCATTCATACTAAGATATTGGCCGTTTCACTTTCATTTCTGCATTCATACTTAGATATTGGCCCCATAACTTTCATTTCTGCATTCATACTAAGATAATGCCCCTTTTACTTTCATTTCTGCATTCATACTAAGATATTGGCCCCTTCACTTTCATTTCTGCATTCATACTAAGATATTGGCCGTTTCACTTTCATTTCTGCATTCATACTAAGATATTGTCCGTTTAACATTCATTTCTGCATTCATACTAAGATAATGGCCATTTAACTTTTATTTCTGCATTCATACTAAGATAATGGCCGTTTCACTTTCATTTCTGCATTCATACTAAGATATTGGCCGTTTCACTTTCATTTCTGCATTCATACTAAGATATTGGCACCTTCACTTTTATTTCTGCATTCATACTAAGATATTGGATCCTTCACTTTCATTTCTGCATTCATACTAAGATATGTGCCGCTTAACTTTCATTTCTGCATTCATACTAAGATATTGGCCCTTTCACTTTCATTTCTGCATTCATACTAAGATGATGCCCCTTTCACTTTCATTTCTGCATTCATACTAAGATATGTGCCGCTTCACTTTCATTTCTGCATTCATACTAAGATATTGGCCGTTTCACTTTCATTTCTGCATTCATACTAAGATATTGTCCGTTTAACATTCATTTCTGCATTCATACTAAGATAATGGCCATTTCACTTTTATTTCTGCATTCATACTAAGATAATGGCCGTTTCTACTTTCATTTCTGCATTTATACTAAGATAATGTCCCTTTAACTTTCATTTCTGCATTCATACTAAGATATGTGCCCCTTTACTTTCATTTCTGCATTCATACTAAGATAATGCCCCTTTCACATTCATTTCTGCATTCATACTAAAATAATGCCCCTTTCACTTTCATTTCTGCATTCATACTAAGATATTGGCCACTTCACTTTCATTTCTGCATTCATACTAAGATAATGGCCGTTTCACTTTCATTTCTGCATTCATACTAAGATAATGCCCCCTTCACTTTCATTTCTGCATTCATACTAAGATATGTGCCTCTTTACTTTCATTTCTGCATTCATACTAAGATAATGGCCGTTTCACTTTCATTTCTGCATTCATACTAAGATAATGCCCCTTAACTTTCATTTCTGCATTCATACTAAGATATGTGCCCCTTTACTTTCATTTCTGCATTCATACTAAGATAATGCCCCTTTCACATTCATTTCTGCATTCATACTAAAATAATGCCCCTTTCACTTTCATTTCTGCATTCATACTAAGATATTGGCCACTTCACTTTCATTTCTGCATTCATACTAAGATAATGGCCGTTTCACTTTCATTTCTGCATTCATACTAAGATAATGCCCCCTTCACTTTCATTTCTGCATTCATACTAAGATATGTGCCTCTTTACTTTCATTTCTGCATTCATACTAAGATAATGGCCGTTTCACTTTCATTTCTGCATTCATACTAAGATAATGCCCCTTAACTTTCATTTCTGCATTCATACTAAGATATGTGCCCCTTCACTTTCATTTCTGCATTCATACTAAGATAATGCCTCTTTCACTTTCATTTCTGCATTCATACTAAGATAATGCCCCTTTCACTTTCATTTCTGCATTCATACTAAGTTATGTGCCCCTTCACTTTCATTTCTGCATTAACACTAAGATAATGCCCCTTTCACATTCATTTCTGCATTCATACTAAGATAATGCCCCTTTAACTTTCATTTCTGCATTCATACTAAGATATTGGCCACTTCACTTTCATTTCTGCATTCATACTAAGATAATGGCCCTTTCACTTTCATTTCTGCATTCATACTAAGATAATGCCCCTTTCACTTTCATTTCTGCATTCATACTAAGATATGTGCCTCTTCACTTTCATTTCTGCATTCATACTTAGATAATGCCCCTTTCACTTTCATTTCTGCATTCATACTAAGATATTGGCCGTTTCACTTTCATTTCTGCATTCATACTAAGATAATGGCAGTTTCAATTTCATTTCTGCATTTATACTAAGATATTGGCCCTTTCACTTTAATTTCTGCATTCATACTAAGATAATGGCCGTTTCAATTTCATTTCTGCATTCATACTAAGATAATGGCCCTTTCACTTTCATTTCTACATTCATACTAAGATATGTGCCCCTTCACTTTCATTTCTGCATTCATACTAAGATAATGCCCCTTTCACTTTCATTTCTGCATTCATACTAAGATACGTAACCGTTCACTTTCATTTCTGCATTCATACTAAGATATGTAACCCTTCACTTTCATTTCTGCATTCATACTAAGATACGTAACCCTTCACTTTCATTTCTGCATTCATACTAAGATATGTAACCCTTCACTTTCATTTCTGCATTCATACTAAGATAATGCCCCTTAACTTTCATTTCTGCATTCATCCTAATATAATGGCACTTTCACTTTCATTTCTGCATTCATACTAAGATATGTAACCCTTCACTTTCATTTCTGCATTCATACTAAGATATGTGCCCCTTCATTTTCATTTCTGCATTCATACTAAGATAATGCCCCTTTCACTTTCATTTCTGCATTCATACTAAGATAATGGCACTTTCACTTTCATTTCTGCATTCATACTAAAATATTGGCACCTTCACTTTCATTTTTGCATTCATACTAAGATAATGGCCGTTTCACTTTCATTTCTGCATTCATACTAAGATAATGGCCGTTTCTACTTTCATTTCTGCATTCATACTAAAATATTGGCCGTTTCACTTTCATTTCTGCATTCATACTTAGATATTGGCCCCATAACTTTCATTTCTGCATTCATACTAAGATAATGCCCCTTTTACTTTCATTTCTGCATTCATACTAAGATATTGGCCCCTTCACTTTCATTTCTGCATTCATACTAAGATATTGGCCGTTTCACTTTCATTTCTGCATTCATACTAAGATAATGGCCTCTTCACTTTCATTTCTGCATTCATCCTAATATAATGGCACTTTCACTTTCATTTCTGCATTCATACTAAAATATTGGCACCTTCACTTTCATTTTTGCATTCATACTAAGATAATGGCCGTTTCACTTTCATTTCTGCATTCATACTAAGATAATGGCCGTTTCTACTTTCATTTCTGCATTCATACTAAGATATTGGCCGTTTCACTTTCATTTCTGCATTCATACTTAGATATTGGCCCCATAACTTTCATTTCTGCATTCATACTAAGATAATGCCCCTTTTACTTTCATTTCTGCATTCATACTAAGATATTGGCCCCTTCACTTTCATTTCTGCATTCATACTAAGATATTGGCCGTTTCACTTTCATTTCTGCATTCATACTAAGATATTGTCCGTTTAACATTCATTTCTGCATTCATACTAAGATAATGGCCATTTAACTTTTATTTCTGCATTCATACTAAGATAATGGCCGTTTCACTTTCATTTCTGCATTCATACTAAGATATTGGCCGTTTCACTTTCATTTCTGCATTCATACTAAGATATTGGCACCTTCACTTTTATTTCTGCATTCATACTAAGATATTGGATCCTTCACTTTCATTTCTGCATTCATACTAAGATATGTGCCGCTTCACTTTCATTTCTGCATTCATACTAAGATATTGGCCCTTTCACTTTCATTTCTGCATTCATACTAAGATGATGCCCCTTTCACTTTCATTTCTGCATTCATACTAAGATATGTGCCGCTTCACTTTCATTTCTGCATTCATACTAAGATATTGGCCGTTTCACTTTCATTTCTGCATTCATACTAAGATATTGTCCGTTTAACATTCATTTCTGCATTCATACTAAGATAATGGCCATTTCACTTTTATTTCTGCATTCATACTAAGATAATGGCCGTTTCTACTTTCATTTCTGCATTTATACTAAGATAATGTCCCTTTAACTTTCATTTCTGCATTCATACTAAGATATGTGCCCCTTTACTTTCATTTCTGCATTCATACTAAGATAATGCCCCTTTCACATTCATTTCTGCATTCATACTAAAATAATTCCCCTTTCACTTTCATTTCTGCATTCATACTAAGATATTGGCCGTTTCACTTTCATTTCTGCATTCACACTAAGATAATGGCCCTTTCACTTTCATTTCTGCATTCATACTAAGATATGTGCGCCTCCACTTTCATTTGTGAATCATACTAAGATATTGGCCGTTTGACTTTCATTTCTGCATTCATACTAAGATATTGGCCGTTTCACTTTTATTTCTGCATTCATACTAAGCTAATGGCCGTTTAACTTTCATTTCTGCATTCATACTAAGATAATGCCCCTTTTACTTTCATTTCTGCATTCATACAAAGATATTGGCCCCTTCTACTTCTATTTCTGCATTCATACTTAGATAATGGAACTTTCACTTTCATTTCTGCATTCATACTAAGATATGTGCCCCTTCATTTTCATTTCTGCATTCATACTAAGATAATGCCCCTTTCACTTTCATTTCTGCATTCATACTAAGATAATGGCACTTTCACTTTCATTTCTGCATTCATACTAAAATATTGGCACCTTCACTTTCATTTTTGCATTCATACTAAGATAATGGCCGTTTCACTTTCATTTCTGCATTCATACTAAGATAATGGCCGTTTCTACTTTCATTTCTGCATTCATACTAAAATATTGGCCGTTTCACTTTCATTTCTGCATTCATACTTAGATATTGGCCCCATAACTTTCATTTCTGCATTCATACTAAGATAATGCCCCTTTTACTTTCATTTCTGCATTCATACTAAGATATTGGCCCCTTCACTTTCATTTCTGCATTCATACTAAGATATTGGCCGTTTCACTTTCATTTCTGCATTCATACTAAGATAATGGCCTCTTCACTTTCATTTCTGCATTCATCCTAATATAATGGCACTTTCACTTTCATTTCTGCATTCATACTAAAATATTGGCACCTTCACTTTCATTTTTGCATTCATACTAAGATAATGGCCGTTTCACTTTCATTTCTGCATTCATACTAAGATAATGGCCGTTTCTACTTTCATTTCTGCATTCATACTAAGATATTGGCCGTTTCACTTTCATTTCTGCATTCATACTTAGATATTGGCCCCATAACTTTCATTTCTGCATTCATACTAAGATAATGCCCCTTTTACTTTCATTTCTGCATTCATACTAAGATATTGGCCCCTTCACTTTCATTTCTGCATTCATACTAAGATATTGGCCGTTTCACTTTCATTTCTGCATTCATACTAAGATATTGTCCGTTTAACATTCATTTCTGCATTCATACTAAGATAATGGCCATTTAACTTTTATTTCTGCATTCATACTAAGATAATGGCCGTTTCACTTTCATTTCTGCATTCATACTAAGATATTGGCCGTTTCACTTTCATTTCTGCATTCATACTAAGATATTGGCACCTTCACTTTTATTTCTGCATTCATACTAAGATATTGGATCCTTCACTTTCATTTCTGCATTCATACTAAGATATGTGCCGCTTAACTTTCATTTCTGCATTCATACTAAGATATTGGCCCTTTCACTTTCATTTCTGCATTCATACTAAGATGATGCCCCTTTCACTTTCATTTCTGCATTCATACTAAGATATGTGCCGCTTCACTTTCATTTCTGCATTCATACTAAGATATTGGCCGTTTCACTTTCATTTCTGCATTCATACTAAGATATTGTCCGTTTAACATTCATTTCTGCATTCATACTAAGATAATGGCCATTTCACTTTTATTTCTGCATTCATACTAAGATAATGGCCGTTTCTACTTTCATTTCTGCATTTATACTAAGATAATGTCCCTTTAACTTTCATTTCTGCATTCATACTAAGATATGTGCCCCTTTACTTTCATTTCTGCATTCATACTAAGATAATGCCCCTTTCACATTCATTTCTGCATTCATACTAAAATAATGCCCCTTTCACTTTCATTTCTGCATTCATACTAAGATATTGGCCACTTCACTTTCATTTCTGCATTCATACTAAGATAATGGCCGTTTCACTTTCATTTCTGCATTCATACTAAGATAATGCCCCCTTCACTTTCATTTCTGCATTCATACTAAGATATGTGCCTCTTTACTTTCATTTCTGCATTCATACTAAGATAATGGCCGTTTCACTTTCATTTCTGCATTCATACTAAGATAATGCCCCTTAACTTTCATTTCTGCATTCATACTAAGATATGTGCCCCTTTACTTTCATTTCTGCATTCATACTAAGATAATGCCCCTTTCACATTCATTTCTGCATTCATACTAAAATAATGCCCCTTTCACTTTCATTTCTGCATTCATACTAAGATATTGGCCACTTCACTTTCATTTCTGCATTCATACTAAGATAATGGCCGTTTCACTTTCATTTCTGCATTCATACTAAGATAATGCCCCCTTCACTTTCATTTCTGCATTCATACTAAGATATGTGCCTCTTTACTTTCATTTCTGCATTCATACTAAGATAATGGCCGTTTCACTTTCATTTCTGCATTCATACTAAGATAATGCCCCTTAACTTTCATTTCTGCATTCATACTAAGATATGTGCCCCTTCACTTTCATTTCTGCATTCATACTAAGATAATGCCTCTTTCACTTTCATTTCTGCATTCATACTAAGATAATGCCCCTTTCACTTTCATTTCTGCATTCATACTAAGTTATGTGCCCCTTCACTTTCATTTCTGCATTAACACTAAGATAATGCCCCTTTCACATTCATTTCTGCATTCATACTAAGATAATGCCCCTTTAACTTTCATTTCTGCATTCATACTAAGATATTGGCCACTTCACTTTCATTTCTGCATTCATACTAAGATAATGGCCCTTTCACTTTCATTTCTGCATTCATACTAAGATAATGCCCCTTTCACTTTCATTTCTGCATTCATACTAAGATATGTGCCTCTTCACTTTCATTTCTGCATTCATACTTAGATAATGCCCCTTTCACTTTCATTTCTGCATTCATACTAAGATATTGGCCGTTTCACTTTCATTTCTGCATTCATACTAAGATAATGGCAGTTTCAATTTCATTTCTGCATTTATACTAAGATATTGGCCCTTTCACTTTAATTTCTGCATTCATACTAAGATAATGGCCGTTTCAATTTCATTTCTGCATTCATACTAAGATAATGGCCCTTTCACTTTCATTTCTACATTCATACTAAGATATGTGCCCCTTCACTTTCATTTCTGCATTCATACTAAGATAATGCCCCTTTCACTTTCATTTCTGCATTCATACTAAGATACGTAACCGTTCACTTTCATTTCTGCATTCATACTAAGATATGTAACCCTTCACTTTCATTTCTGCATTCATACTAAGATACGTAACCCTTCACTTTCATTTCTGCATTCATACTAAGATATGTAACCCTTCACTTTCATTTCTGCATTCATACTAAGATAATGCCCCTTAACTTTCATTTCTGCATTCATCCTAATATAATGGCACTTTCACTTTCATTTCTGCATTCATACTAAGATATGTAACCCTTCACTTTCATTTCTGCATTCATACTAAGATACGTAACCCTTCACTTTCATTTCTGCATTCATACTAAGATACGTAACCCTTCACTTTCATTTCTGCATTCATACTAAGATAATGCCCCTTAACTTTCATTTCTGCATTCATACTAAGATATGTAACCCTTCACTTTCATTTCTGCATTCATACTAAGATAATGCTCCTTTCACATTCATTTCTGCATTCATACTAAGATAATGCCCCTTTCACTTTCATTTCTGCATTCATACTAAGATATTGGCCACTTCACTTTCATTTCTGCATTCATACTAAGATAATGGCCCTTTCACTTTCATTTCTGCATTCATACTAAGATAATGCCCCTTAACTTTCATTTCTGCATTCATACTAAGATATGTGCCCCTTCACTTTCATTTCTGCATTCATACTAAGATTATGCTCCTTTCACATTCATTTCTGCATTCATACTAAGATAATGCCCCTTTCACTTTCATTTCTGCATTAATACTAAGATATGTGCCCCTTCAATTTCATTTCTGCATTCATACTAAGATAATGGCACTTTCACTTTCATTTCTGCATTCATACTAAGATAATGCCCCTTTCACTTTCATTTCTGCATTCATACTAAGATATGTGCCCCTTCACTTTCATTTCTGCATTCATACTAAGATAATGCTCCTTTCACATTCATTTCTGCATTCATACTAAGATAATGCCCCTTTCACTTTCATTTCTGCATTAATACTAAGATATGTGCCCCTTCAATTTCATTTCTGCATTCATACTAAGATAATGGCCCTTTCACTTTCATTTCTGCATTCATACTAAGATAATGCCCCTTTCACTTTCATTTCTGCATTCATACTCAGATATTGGCCGTTTCACTTTCATTTCTGCATTCATACTAAGATAATGCCCCTTTCACTTTCATTTCTGCATTCATACTAAGATAATGCACCTTTCACTTTCATTTCTGCATTCATACTAAGATATGTGCCCCTTCACTTTCATTTCTGCATTCATACTAAGATAATGCCCCTTTCACATTCATTTCTGCATTCATACTAAGATAATGCCCCTTTCCCTTTCATTTCTGCATTCATACTAAGATATGTGCCTCTTCACTTTCATTTCTGCATTCATACTAAGATTATGGCCGTTTCACTTTCATTTCTGCATTCATACTAAGATAATGCCCCTTTCACTTTCATTTCTGCATTCATACTAAGATATGTGCCCCTTCACTTTCATTTCTGCATTCATACTAAGATATTGGCCGTTTCACTTTCATTTCTGCATTCATACTAAGATAATGGCCCTTTCACTTTTATTTCTGCATTCATACTAAGATATGTGCCCCTTCACTTTCATTTCTGCATTCATACTAAGATAATAGCACTTTCACTTTCATTTCTGCATTCATACTAAGATATGTGCCCCTTCACTTTCATTTCTGCATTCACACTAAGATATTGGCCGTTTCACTTTCATTTCTGCATTCATACTTAGATATTGGCCCCTTCACTTTCATTTCTGCATTCATACTAAGATATTGGCACCTTCACTTTCATTTCTGCATTCATACTATGATATTGGCTCTTTCACTTTCATTTCTGCATTCATACTAAGATATTGTCCGTTTAACATTCATTTCTGCATTCATACTAAGATAATGCCCCTTTCACTTTTATTTCTGCATTCATACTAAGATAATGTCCCTTTCACTTTCATTTCTGCATTCATACTAAGATATGTGCCCCTTCACTTTCATTTCTGCATTCATACTAAGATATGTGCCCCTTCACTTTCATTTCTGCATTCATACTAAGATATGTGCCCCTTCACTTTCATTTCTGCATTCATACTAAGATATTGGCCGTTTCACTTTCATTTCTGCATTCATACTAAGATAATGGCACCTTCACTTTCATTTCTGCATTCATACTAAAATATTGGCACCTTCACTTTCATTTCTGCATTCATACTAAGATATTGGCCGTTTCACTTTCATTTCTGCATTCATACTAAGATAATGGCCGTTTCACTTTCATTTCTGCATTCATACTAAGATATTGGCCGTTTCACTTTCATTTCTGCATTTATACTAAGATATGTGCCTCTTCACTTTCATTTCTGCATTCATACTAAGATAATGGCCGTTTCAATTTCATTTCTGCATTCATACTAATATAATGTCCGTTTCAATTTCATTTCTGCATTCATACTAAGATAATGGCCCTTTCACTTTCATTTCTGCATTCATACTAAGATATGTGCCCCTTCACTTTTATTTCTGTATTCATACTAAGATATGTGCCCCTTCACTTTCATTTCTGCATTCATACTAAGATAATGCCTCTTTCACTTTCATTTCTGCATTCATACTAAGATAATGCCCCTTTCACTTTCATTTCTGCATTCATACTAAGATATGTGCCCCTTCACTTTCATTTCTGCATTCATACTAAAATAATGCCCCTTTCACATTCATTTCTGCATTCATACTAAGATAATGGCCGTTTCACTTTCATTTCTGCATTCATACTAAGATATTGGCCACTTTACTTTCATTTCTGCATTCATACTAAGATAATGGCCCTTTCACTTTCATTTCTGCATTCATACTAAGATAATGCCCCTTTCACTTTCATTTCTGCATTCATACTAAGATATGTGCCTCTTCACTTTCATGTCTGCATTCATACTGAGATAATGGCCGTTTCACTTTCATTTCTGCATTCATACTAAGATAATGCCCCTTTCACTTTCATTTCTGCATTCATACTAAGATATGTGCCTCTTCACTTTCATTTCTGCATTCATACTAAGATATTGGCCGTTTCACTTTCAATTCTGCATTCATACTTAGATATTGGTCCCTTCACTTTCATTTCTGCATTCATACTAAGATATTGGCCGTTTCACTTTCATTTCTGCATTCATACTAAGATAATGGCTCTTTCACTTTTATTTCTGCATTCATACTAAGATATGTGCCCCTTCACTTTCATTTCTGCATTCATACTAAGATAATAGCACTTTCACTTTCATTTCTGCATTCATACTAAGATATTGGCCGTTTCACTTTCATTTCTGCATTCATACTTAGATAATGCCCCTTCACTTTCATTTCTGCATTCATACTAAGATATTGGCTGTTTCACTTTCATTTCTGCATTCATACTTAGATATTGGCCCCTTCACTTTCATTTCTGCATTCACACTAAGATATTGGCCGTTTCACTTTCATTTCTGCATTCATACTTAGATATTGGCCCCTTCACTTTAATTTCTGCATTCACACTAAGATATTGGCCGTTTCACTTTCATTTCTGCATTCATACTTAGATATTGGCCCCTTCACTTTCATTTCTGCATTCATACTAAGATATTGGCCGTTTCACTTTCATTTCTGCATTCATACTTAGATATTGGCCCCTTCACTTTCATTTCTGCATTCACACTAAGATATTGGCCGTTTCACTTTTATTTCTGCATTCATACTAAGATAATGCCCCTTTCACTTTTATTTCTGCATTCATACTAAGATAATGCCCCTTTCACTTTCATTTCTGCATTCATACTAAGATATGTGCCCCTTCACTTTCATTTCTGCATTCATACTAAGATAATGCCTCTTTCACTTTTATTTCTGCATTCATACTAAGATAATGCCCCTTTCACTTTTAATTCTGCATTCATACTAAGATATTGGCCGTTTCACTTTCATTTCTGCATTCATACTAAGATAATGGCCGTTTCACTTTCATTTCTGCATTCATACTAAGATAATGCCCCTTTCACATTCATTTCTGCATTCATACTAAGATATGTGCCTCTTCACTTTCATTTCTGCATTTATACTAAGATAATGCCCCTTTCACTTTCATTTCTGCATTCATACTAAGATAATGCCCCTTTCACTTTCATTTCTGCATTCATACTAAGATATTGGCCCATTCACTTTCATTTCTGCATTCATACTAAGATATTGGCCGTTTCACTTTCATTTCTGCATTCATACGTAGATATTGGCCCCTTCACTTTCATTTCTGCATTCATACTAAGATATTGGCCGTTTAACATTCATTGCTGCATTCATACTAAGATAATGCCCCTTTCACTTTTATTTCTGCATTCATACTAAGATAATGGCCGTTTCACTTTCATTTCTGCATTCATACTAAGATAATGCCCCTTTCACTTTCATTTCTGCATTCATACTAAGATATTGGCCCCTTCATTTTCATTTCTGCATTCATAGTAAGATAATGGCACCTTCACTTTCATTTCTGCATTCATACTAAAATATTGGCACCTTCACTTTCATTTCTGCATTCATACTAAAATATTGGCCGTTTCACTTTCATTTTTGCATTCATACTAAGATATGTGCCCCTTCACTTTCATTTCTGCATTCATACTGAGATATGTGCCCCTTCACTTTCATTTCTGCATTCATACTAAGATAATGCCCCTTTTACTTTCATTTTTGCATTCATACTAAGATATTGGCCGTTTCACTTTCATTTCTGCATTCATACTAAGATATTGGCCGTTTCACTTTCATTTCTGCATTCATACTAAAATATTGGCCGTTTCACTGTTATTTCTGCATTCATACTAAGATATTCATACTGTAATATTCATACTAAGATTATGGCCGTTTCACTTTCATTTATGCATTCATACTAAGATATTCATACTATAATATTCATACTAAGATATTCATACTATAATATTCATACTAAGATATTGGCCGTTTCACTTTCATTTCTGCATTCATACTAAGATATTCATACTATAATATTCATACTAAGATATTCATACTAAAATATTCATACTAAGATATTGGCCGTTTCACTTTCATTTCTGCATTCATACTAAGATATTGGCCGTTTCACTTTCATTTCTGCATTTATACTAAGATATTCATACTAAGATATTGGCCGTTTCACTTTCATTTCTGCATTCATACTAAGATATTGGCCGTTTCACTGTTATTTCTGCATTCATACTAAGATATTCATACTATAATATTCATACTAAGATAATGGCCGTTTCACTTTCATTTCTGCATTCATACTAAGATATTCATACTATAATATTTATACTAAGATATTCATACTATAATATTCATACTAAGATATTGGCCGTTTAACTTTCATTTCTGCATTCAGACTAAGATATTCATACTATAATATTCATACTAAGATATTCATACTATAATATTCATACTAAGATAATGGCCGTTTCACTTTTATTTCTGCATTCATACTAAGATATTCATACTAAGATATTCATACTATAATAATGGCCGTTTAACTTTCATTTCTGCATTCATACTAAGATATTCATACTAAGATATTCATACTAAGATAATGGCAGTTTCACTTTCATTTCTGCATTCATACTAAGATATTCATACTAAGATATTCATACTAAGATAATGGCTGTTTCACTTTCATTTCTGCATTCATACTAAGATATTCATACTAAGATATTCATAATAAGATAATGGCCGTTTCACTTTCATTTCTGCATTCATACTAAGATATTCATACTAAGATATTCATACTAAGATAATGGCCGTTTCACTTTCATTTCTGCATTCATACTAAGTATTCATGCTAAGATATTCATAATAAGATAATGGCCGTTGCACTTTCATTTCTGCATTCATACTAAGATATTCATACTAAGATATTCATACTAAGATAATGGCCGTTTCACTTTCTATTTCTGCATTCATACTAAGATATTCATACTAAGATATTCATAATAAGATAATGGCCGTTTGACTTTCATTTCTGCATTCATACTAATATATTCATACTAAGATATTCATACTAAGATATTGGCCGTTTCACTTTCATTTCTGCATTCATACTAAGATATTGGCCGTTTCACTTTCATTTCTGCATTCATACTAAGATATTCATACTAAGATATTCATACTAAGATAATGGCAGTTTCACTTTCATTTCTGCATTCATACTAAGATATTCATACTAAGATATTCATACTAAGATAATGGCCGTTTCACTTTCATTTCTGCATTCATACTAAGATATTCATACTAAGATATTCATACTAAGATAATGGCCGTTTCACTTTTATTTCTGGATTCATACCAAGATATTCATACTAAGATATTCATACTAAGATATTCATACTAAGATAATGCCCGTTTCACTTTCATTTCTGCATTCATACTAAGATATTCATACTAAGATATTCATACTTAGATAATGGCCGTTTCACTTTCATTTGTGCATTCATACTAAGATATTGGCCGTTTCACTTTCATTTCTGCATTCATACTAAAATATTGGCACCTTCACTTTCATTTCTGCATTCATACTAAGATATTGGCCGTTTCACTTTCATTTCTGCATTCATACTAAGATATTGGCCGTTTCACTTTCATTTCTGCATTCATACTAAGATATTGGCCCCTTCACTTTCATTTCTGCATTCATACTAAGATATTGGCCGTTTCACTTTCATTTCTGCATTCATACTAAGATAATGCCCCTTTTCACTTTCATTTCTGCATTCATACTAAGATATGTGCCCCTTCACTTTCATTTCTGCATTCATACTAAGATAATGCCCCTTTCACTTTGATTTCTGCATTCATACAAAGATATTGGCCCCTTCTACTTCTATTTCTGCATTCATACTAAGATAATGGAACTTTCACTTTCATTTCTGCATTCATACTAAGATATGTGTCCCTTCATTTTCATTTCTGCATTCATACTAAGATAATGCCCATTTCACTTTCATTTCTGCATTCATACTAAGATATTGGGCGTTTCACTTTCATTTCTGTATTCATACTAAGATATTGGCCCCTTCACTTTCATTTCTGCATTCATCCTAATATAATGGCACTTTCACTTTCATTTCTGCATTCATACAAAAATATTGGCACCTTCACTTTCATTTTTGCATTCATACTAAGATATTGGCCGTTTCACTTTCATTTCTGCATTCATACAAAGATAATGTAACTTTCACTTTAATTTCTGCATTCATACTAAGATAATGCCCCTTTCACTTTCATTTCTGCATTCATATTAAGATATGTGCCCATTCACTTTCATTTCTGCATTCATACTAAGATGATGCCCCTTTCACTTTCATTCCTGCATTCATACTAAGATATGTGCCCCTTCACTTTCATTTCTGCATTCATACTAAGATAATGCCCCTTTCACTTTTATTTCTGCATTCATACTAAGATAATGCCCCTTTCACTTTCATTTCTGCATTCATACTAAGATAATGGCACTTTCACTTTCATTCCTGCATTCATACTAAGATATGTGCCCCTTCACTTTCATTTCTGCATTCATACTAAGATAATGCCCTTTTCACTTTTATTTCTGAATTCATACTAAGATAATGCCCCTTTCACTTTCATTTCTGCATTCATACTAAGATATTGGCCCCTTCACTTTCATTTCTGCATTCATACTAAGATAATGGCACCTTCACTTTCCTTTCTGCATTCATACTAAAATATTGGCACCTTCACTTTCATTTCTGCATTCATACTAAAATAATGGCCGTTTCACTTTCATTTCTGCATTCATACTAAGATATTGGCCGTTTCACTTTCATTTCTGCATTCATACTAAGATATTGGCCGTTTCACTTTTATTTCTGCATTCATACTTAGATATTGGCCCCATAACTTTCATTTCTGCATTCATACTAAGATAATGCCCCTTTTACTTTCATTTCTGCATTCATACTAAGATATTGGCCCCTTCACTTTCATTTCTGCATTCATACTAAGATATTGGCCGTTTCACTTTCATTTCTGCATTCATACTAAGATATTGTCCGTTTAACATTCATTTCTGCATTCATACTAAGATAATGGCCATTTAACTTTTATTTCTGCATTCATACTAAGATAATGGCCGTTTCACTTTCATTTCTGCATTCATACTAAGATATTGGCCGTTTCACTTTCATTTCTGCATTCATACTAAGATATTGGCACCTTCACTTTTATTTCTGCATTCATACTAAGATATTGGATCCTTCACTTTCATTTCTGCATTCATACTAAGATATGTGCCGCTTCACTTTGATTTCTGCATTCATACTAAGATATTGGCCCTTTCACTTTCATTTCTGCATTCATACTAAGATGATGCCCCTTTCACTTTCATTTCTGCATTCATACTAAGATATGTGCCGCTTCACTTTCATTTCTGCATTCATACTAAGATATTGGCCGTTTCACTTTCATTTCTGCATTCATACTAAGATATTGTCCGTTTAACATTCATTTCTGCATTCATACTAAGATAATGGCCATTTCACTTTTATTTCTGCATTCATACTAAGATAATGGCCGTTTCTACTTTCATTTCTGCATTTATACTAAGATAATGTCCCTTTAACTTTCATTTCTGCATTCATACTAAGATATGTGCCCCTTTACTTTCATTTCTGCATTCATACTAAGATAATGCCCCTTTCACATTCATTTCTGCATTCATACTAAAATAATGCCCCTTTCACTTTCATTTCTGCATTCATACTAAGATATTGGCCACTTCACTTTCATTTCTGCATTCATACTAAGATAATGGCCGTTTCACTTTCATTTCTGCATTCATACTAAGATAATGCCCCCTTCACTTTCATTTCTGCATTCATACTAAGATATGTGCCTCTTCACTTTCATTTCTGCATTCATACTAAGATAATAGCCGTTTCACTTTCATTTCTGCATTCATACTAAGATAATGCCCCTTAACTTTCATTTCTGCATTCATACTAAGATATGTGCCCCTTCACTTTCATTTCTGCATTCATACTAAGATAATGCCCCTTTCACTTTCATTTCTGCATTCATACTAAGATAATGCCCCTTTCACTTTCATTTCTGCATTCATACTAAGTTATGTGCCCCTTCACTTTCATTTCTGCATTAATACTAAGATAATGCCCCTTTCACATTCATTTCTGCATTCATACTAAGATAATGCCCCTTTAACTTTCATTTCTGCATTCATACTAAGATAATGGCAGTTTCAATTTCATTTCTGCATTTATACTAAGATATTGGCCCTTTCACTTTCATTTCTGCATTCATACTAAGATAATGGCCGTTTCAATTTCATTTCTGCATTCATACTAAGATAATGGCCGTTTCACTTTCATTTCTGCATTCATACTAAGATATGTGCCCCTTCACTTTCATTTCTGCATTCGTACTAAGATAATGCCCCTTTCACTTTCATTTCTGCATTCATACTAAGATAATGCCCCTTTCACTTTCATTTCTGCATTCATACTAAGATATGTGCCCCTTCACTTTCATTTCCGCATTCATACTAAGATATTGGCCCTTTCACATTCATTTCTGCATTCATACTAAGATAATGCCCCTTTCACTTTCATTTCTGCATTCATACTAAGATATTGGCCACTTCACTTTCATTTCTGCATTCATACTAAGATAATGGCCCTTTCACTTTCATTTCTGCATTCATACTAAGATAATGCCCCTTTCACTTTCATTTCTGCATTCATACTAAGATATGTACCCCTTCACTTTCATTTCTGCATTCATACTAAGATAATGCCCCTTTCACTTTCATTTCTGCATTCATACTAAGATATGTGCCCCTTCACTTTCATTTCTGCATTCATACTAAGATAATGCTCCTTTCACATTCATTTCTGCATTCATACTAAGATAATGCTCCTTTCACTTTCATTTCTGCATTAATACTAAGATATGTGCCCCTTCAATTTCATTTCTGCATTCATACTAAGATAATGGCTTTTTCACTTTCATTTCTGCATTCATACTAAGATAATGCCCCTTTCACTTTCATTTCTGCATTCATACTAAGATATGTGCCCCTTCACTTTCATTTCTGCATTCATACTAAGATAATGCCCCTTTCACTTTCATTTCTGCATTCATACTAAGATAATGCACCTTTCACTTTCATTTCTGCATTCATACTAAGATAATGCCCCTTTCACTTTCATTTCTGCATTCATACTAAGATAATGGCCCTTTCACTTTCATTTCTGCATTCATACTAAGATAATGGCCCTTTCACTTTCATTTCTGCATTCATACTAAGATAATGCCCCTTTCACTTTCATTTCTGCATTCATACTAAGATAATGGCCCTTTCACTTTCATTTCTGCATTCATACTAAGATAATGGCCCTTTCACTTTCATTTCTGCATTCATACTAAGATATGTGCCCTTTCACTTTCATTTCTGCATTCATACTAAGATAATGGCCCTTTCACTTTCATTTCTGCATTCATACTAAGATAATGGCCCTTTCACTTTCATTTCTGCATTCATACTAAGATAATGGCCCTTTCACTTTCATTTCTGCATTCATACTAAGATAATGGCCCTTTCACTTTCATTTCTGCATTCATACTAAGATATGTGCCCCTTCACTTTCATTTCTGCATTCATACTAAGATAATGGCCCTTTCACTTTCATTTCTGCATTCATACTAAGATAATGCCCCTTTCACTTTCATTTCTGCATTCATACTAAGATAATGGCCCTTTCACTTTTATTTTCGCATTCATACTAAGATAATGGCCCTTTCACTTTCATTTCTGCATTCATACTAAGATAATGCCCCTTTCATTTTCTTTTCTGCATTCATACTAAGATAATGGCCCTTTCACTTTCATTTCTGCATTCATACTAAGATAATGGCCCTTTCACTTTCATTTCTGCATTCATACTAAGATAATGCACCTTTCACTTTCATTTCTGCATTCATACTAAGATAATCCCCCTTTCACTTTCATTTCTGCATTCATACTAAGATAATGGCCCTTTCACTTTCATTTCTGCATTCATACTAAGATAATGGCCCTTTCACTTTCATTTCTGCATTCATACTAAGATAATGCCCCTTTCACTTTCATTTCTGCATTCATACTAAGATATGTGCCCCTTCACTTTCATTTCTGCATTCATACTAAGATAATGCCCCTTTCACATTCATTTCTGCATTCATACTAAGATAATGCCCCTTTCCCTTTCATTTCTGCATTCATACTAAGATATGTGCCTCTTCACTTTCATTTCTGCATTCATACTAAGATTATGGCCGTTTCACTTTCATTTCTGCATTCATACTAAGATAATGCCCCTTTCACTTTCATTTCTGCATTCATACTAAGATATGTGCCCCTTCACTTTCATTTCTGCATTCATACTAAGATATTGGCCGTTTCACTTTCATTTCTGCATTCATACTAAGATAATGGCCCGTTCACTTTTATTTCTGCAATCATACTAAGATATGTGCCCCTTCACTTTCATTTCTGCATTCATACTAAGATAATAGCACTTTCACTTTCATTTCTGCATTCATACTAAGATATGTGCCCCTTCACTTTCATTTCTGCATTCACACTAAGATATTGGCCGTTTCACTTTCATTTCTGCATTCATACTTAGATATTGGCCCCTTCACTTTCATTTCTGCATTCATACTAAGATATTGGCTGTTTCACTTTCATTTCTGCATTCATACTAAGATATTGGCTCTTTCACTTTCATTTCTGCATTCATACTAAGATATTGTCCATTTAACATTCATTTCTGCATTCATACTAAGATAATGCCCCTTTCACTGTTATTTCTGCATTCATACTAAGATAATGTCCCTTTCACTTTCATTTCTGCATTCATACTAAGATATGTGCCCCTTCACTTTCATTTCTGCATTCATACTAAGATATGTGCCCCTTCACTTTCATTTCTGCATTCATACTAAGATATGTGCCCCTTCACTTTCATTTGTGCATTCATACTAAGATATTGGCCGTTTCACTTTCATTTCTGCATTCATACTAAGATAATGGCACCTTCACTTTCATTTCTGCATTCATACTAAAATATTGGCACCTTCACTTTCATTTCTGCATTCATACTAAGATATTGGCCGTTTCACTTTCATTTCTGCATTCATACTAAGATAATGGCCGTTTCACTTTCATTTCTGCATTCATACTAAGATATTGGCCGTTTCACTTTCATTTCTGCATTTATACTAAGATATGTGCCTCTTCACTTTCATTTCTGCATTCATACTAAGATAATGGCCGTTTCAATTTCATTTCTGCATTCATACTAATATAATGGCCGTTTCAATTTCATTTCTGCATTCATACTAAGATAATGGCCCTTTCACTTTCATTTCTGCATTCATACTAAGATATGTGCCCCTTCACTTTTATTTCTGCATTCATACTAAGATATGTGCCCCTTCACTTTCATTTCTGCATTCATACTAAGATAATGCCTCTTTCACTTTCATTTCTGCATTCATACTAAGATAATGCCCCTTTCACTTTCATTTCTGCATTCATACTAAGATATGTGCCCCTTCACTTTCATTTCTGCATTCATATTAAGATAATGCCCCTTTCACATTCATTTCTGCATTCATACTAAGATAATGGCCGTTTCACTTTCATTTCTGCATTCATACTACGATATTGGCCACTTTACTTTCATTTCTGCATTCATACTAAGATAATGGCCCTTTCACTTTCATTTCTGCATTCATACTAAGATAATGCCCCTTTCACTTTCATTTCTGCATTCATACTGAGATAATGGCCGTTTCACTTTCATTTCTGCATTCATACTAAGATAATGCCCCTTTCACTTTCATTTCTGCATTCATACTAAGATATGTGCCCCTTCACTTTCATTTCTGCATTCATACTAAGATATTGGCCGTTTCACTTTCATTTCTGCATTCATACTTAGATATTGGCCCCTTCACTTTCATTTCTGCATTCATACTAAGATATTGGCCGTTTCACTTTCATTTCTGCATTCATACTAAGATAATGGCTCTTTCACTTTTATTTCTGCATTCATACTAAGATATGTGCCCCTTCACTTTCATTTCTGCATTCATACTAAGATAATAGCACTTTCACTTTCATTTCTGCATTCATACTAAGATATGTGCCCCTTCACTTTAATTTCTGCATTCACACTAAGATATTGGCCGTTTCACTTTCATTTCTGCATTCATACTTAGATATTGGCCCCTTCACTTTCATTTCTGCATTCATACTAAGATATTGGCCGTTTCACTTTCATTTCTGCATTCATACTTAGATATTGGCCCCTTCACTTTCATTTCTGCATTCATACTAAGATATTGGCCGTTTCACTTTTATTTCTGCATTCATACTAAGATAATGCCCCTTTCACTTTTATTTCTGCATTCATACTAAGATAATGCCCCTTTCACTTTCATTTCTGCATTCATACTAAGATATGTGCCCCTTCACTTTCATTTCTGCATTCATACTAAGATAATGCCTCTTTCACTTTTATTTCTGCATTCATACTAAGATAATGCCCCTTTCACTTTTATTTCTGCATTCATACTAAGATATTGGCCGTTTCACTTTCATTTCTGCATTCATACTAAGATAATGGCCGTTTCACTTTCATTTCTGCATTCATACTAAGATAATGCCCCTTTCACTTTCATTTCTGCATTCATACTAAGATATGTGCCCTTTCACTTTCATTTCTGCATTCATACTAAGATAATGCCTCTTTCACTTTTATTTCTGCATTCATACTAAGATAATGCCCCTTTCACTTTCATTTCTGCATTCATACTAAGATATTGGCCCATTCACTTTCATTTCTGCATTCATACTAAGATAATGCCCCTTTCACTTTCATTTCTGCATTCATACTAAGATATGTGCCTCTTCACATTCATTTCTGCATTCACACTAAGATATTGGCCGTTTCACTTTTATTTCTGCATTCATACTTAGATATTGGCCCCTTCACTTTCATTTCTGCATTCATACTAAGATATTGGCCGTTTCACTTTCATTTCTGCATTCATACTTAGATATTGGCCCCTTCACTTTCATTTCTGCATTCATACTAAGATATTGGCCGTTTCACTTTCATTTCTGCATTCATACTTAGATATTGGCCCCTTCACTTTCATTTCTGCATTCATACTAAGATATTGGCCGTTTCACTTTCATTTCTGCATTCATACTTAGATATTGGCCCCTTCACTTTCATTTCTGCATTCATACTAAGATATTTGCCGTTTCACTTTCATTTCTGCATTCATACTTAGATATTGGCCCCTTCACTTTCATTTCTGCATTCATACTAAGATATTGGCCGTTTCACTTTTATTTCTGCATTCATACTTAGATATTGGCCCCTTCACTTTCATTTCTGCATTCATACTAAGATATTGGCCGTTTCACTTACATTTCTGCATTCATACTTAGATATTGGCCCCTTCACTTTCATTTCTGCATTCACACTAAGATAATGCCTCTTTCACTTTTATTTCTGCATTCATACTAAGATAATGCCCCTTTCACTTTTATTTCTGCATTCATACTAAGATAATGCCCCTTTCACTTTTATTTCTGCATTCATACTAAGATAATGCCCCTTTCACTTTCATTTCTGCATTCATACTAAGATATGTGCCCCTTCACTTTCATTTCTGCATTCATACTAAGATAATGCCTCTTTCACTTTTATTTCTGCATTCATACTAAGATAATGCCCCTTTCACTTTTATTTCTGCATTCATACTAAGATATTGGCCGTTTCACTTTCATTTCTGCATTCATACTAAGATAATGGCCGTTTCACTTTCATTTCTGCATTCATACTAAGATAATGCCCCTTTCACTTTCATTTCTGCATTCATACTAAGATATGTGCCTCTTCACTTTCATTTCCGCATTCATACTAAGATAATGCCCCTTTCACTTTTATTTCTGCATTCATACTAAGATAATGCCCCTTTCACTTTCATTTCTGCATTCATACTAAGATATTGGCCCATTCACTTTCATTTCTGCATTCATACTAAGATATTGGCCGTTTCACTTTCATTTCTGCATTCATACGTAGATATTGGCCCCTTCACTTTCATTTCTGCATTCATACTAAGATATTGGCTGTTTAACATTCATTTCTGCATTCATACTAAGATAATGCCCCTTTCACTTTTATTTCTGCATTCATACTAAGATAATGGCCGTTTCACTTTCATTTCTGCATTCATACTAAGATAATGCCCCTTTCACTTTCATTTCTGCATTCATACTATGATATGTGCCCCTTCACTTTCATTTCTGCATTCATACTAAGATAATGGCCGTTTCACTTTCATTTCTGCATTCATACTAAGATAATGCCCCTTTCACTTTCATTTCTGCATTCATACTAAGATATTGGCCCTTTCACTTTCATTTCTGCATTCATAGTAAGATAATGGCACCTTCACTTTCATTTCTGCATTCATACTAAAATATTGGCACCTTCACTTTCATTTCTGCATTCATACTAAAATATTGGCCGTTTCACTTTCATTTTTGCATTCATACTAAGATATGTGCCCCTTCACTTTCATTTCTGCATTCATACTAAGATATGTGCCCCTTCACTTTCATTTCTGCATTCATACTAAGATATTGGCACCTTCACTTTCATTTCTGCATTCATACTAAGATATTGGCCCCTTCACTTTCATTTCTGCATTCATACTAAGATAATGGCCGTTTCAATTTCATTTCTCCATTCATACTAATATAATGGCCGTTTCAATTTCATTTCTGCATTCATACTAAGATAATGGCCCTTTCACTTTCATTTCTGCATTCATACTAAGATATGTGCCCCTTCACTTTTATTTCTGCATTCATACTAAGATATGTGCCCCTTCACTTTCATTTCTGCATTCATACTAAGATAATGCCTCTTTCACTTTCATTTCTGCATTCATACTAAGATAATGCCCCTTTCACTTTCATTTCTGCATTCATACTAAGATATGTGCCCCTTCACTTTCATTTCTGCATTCATACTAAGATAATGCCCCTTTCACATTCATTTCTGCATTCATACTAAGATAATGGCCGTTTCACTTTCATTTCTGCATTCATACTAAGATATTGGCCACTTTACTTTCATTTCTGCATTCATACTAAGATAATAGCCCTTTCACTTTCATTTCTGCATTCATACTAAGATAATGCCCCTTTCACTTTCATTTCTGCATTCATACTAAGATATGTGCCTCTTCACTTTCATTTCTGCATTCATACTAAGATAATGGCCGTTTCACTTTCATTTCTGCATTCATACTAAGGTAATGCCCCTTTCACTTTCATTTCTGCATTCATACTAAGATATGTGCCCCTTCACTTTCATTTCTGCATTCATACTAAGATATTGGCCGTTTCACTTTCATTTCTGCATTCATACTTAGATATTGGCCCCTTCACTTTCATTTCTGCATTCATACTAAGATATTGGCCGTTTCACTTTCATTTCTGCATTCATACTAAGATAATGGCTCTTTCACTTTTATTTCTGCATTCATACTAAGATATGTGCCCCTTCAATTTCATTTCTGCATTCATACTAAGATAATAGCACTTTCACTTTCATTTCTGCATTCATACTAAGATATGTGCCCCTTCACTTTAATTTCTGCATTCACACTAAGATAATGGCCGTTTCAATTTCATTTCTGCATTCATACTAATATAATGGCCGTTTCAATTTCATTTCTGCATTCATACTAAGATAATGGCCCTTTCACTTTCATTTCTGCATTCATACTAAGATATGTGCCCCTTCACTTTTATTTCTGCATTCATACTAAGATATGTGCCCCTTCACTTTCATTTCTGCATTCATACTAAGATAATGCCTCTTTCACTTTCATTTCTGCATTCATACTAAGATAATGCCCCTTTCACTTTCATTTCTGCATTCATACTAAGATATGTGCCCCTTCACTTTCATTTCTGCATTCATACTAAGATAATGCCCCTTTCACATTCATTTCTGCATTCATACTAAGATAATGGCCGTTTCACTTTCATTTCTGCATTCATACTAAGATATTGGCCACTTTACTTTCATTTCTGCATTCATACTAAGATAATGGCCCTTTCACTTTCATTTCTGCATTCATACTAAGATAATGCCCCTTTCACTTTCATTTCTGCATTCATACTAAGATATGTGCCTCTTCACTTTCATTTCTGCATTCATACTGAGATAATGGCCGTTTCACTTTCATTTCTGCATTCATACTAAGATAATGCCCCTTTCACTTTCATTTCTGCATTCATACTAAGATATGTGCCCCTTCACTTTCATTTCTGCATTCATACTAAGATATTGGCCGTTTCACTTTCATTTCTGCATTCATACTTAGATATTGGCCCCTTCACTTTCATTTCTGCATTCATACTAAGATATTAGCCGTTTCACTTTCATTTCTGCATTCATACTAAGATAATGGCTCTTTCACTTTTATTTCTGCATTCATACTAAGATATGTGCCCCTTCACTTTCATTTCTGCATTCATACTAAGATAATAGCACTTTCACTTTCATTTCTGCATTCATACTAAGATATGTGCCCCTTCACTTTAATTTCTGCATTCACACTAAGATATTGGCCGTTTCACTTTCATTTCTGCATTCATACTTAGATATTGGCCCCTTCACTTTCATTTCTGCATTCATACTAAGATATTGGCCGTTTCACTTTCATTTCTGCATTCATACTTAGATATTGGCCCCTTCACTTTCATTTCTGCATTCACACTAAGATATTGGCCGTTTCACTTTCATTTCTGCATTCATACTAAGATAATGCCCCTTTCACTTTTATTTCTGCATTCATACTAAGATAATGCCCCTTTCACTTTCATTTCTGCATTCATACTAAGATATGTGCCCCTTCACTTTCATTTCTGCATTCATACTAAGATAATGCCTCTTTCACTTTAATTTCTGCATTCATACTAAGATAATGCCCCTTTCACTTTCATTTCTGCATTCATACTAAGATATGTGCCCCTTCACTTTCATTTCTGCATTCATACTAAGATAATGCCCCTTTCACATTCATTTCTGCATTCATACTAAGATAATGGCCGTTTCACTTTCATTTCTGCATTCATACTAAGATATTGGCCACTTTACTTTCATTTCTGCATTCATACTAAGATAATGGCCCTTTCACTTTCATTTCTGCATTCATACTAAGATAATGCCCCTTTCACTTTCATTTTTGCATTCATACTAAGATATGTGCCTCTTCACTTTCATTTCTGCATTCATACTGAGATAATGGCCGTTTCACTTTCATTTCTGCATTCATACTAAGATAATGCCCCTTTCACTTTCATTTCTGCATTCATACTAAGATATGTGCCCCTTCACTTTCATTTCTGCATTCATACTAAGATATTGGCCGTTTCACTTTCATTTCTGCATTCATACTTAGATATTGGCCCCTTCACTTTCATTTCTGCATTCATACTAAGATATTGGCCGTTTCACTTTCATTTCTGCATTCATACTAAGATAATGGCTCTTTCACTTTTATTTCTGCATTCATACTAAGATATGTGCCCCTTCACTTTCATTTCTGCATTCATACTAAGATAATAGCACTTTCACTTTCATTTCTGCATTCATACTAAGATATGTGCCCCTTCACTTTAATTTCTGCATTCACACTAAGATATTGGCCGTTTCACTTTCATTTCTGCATTCATACTTAGATATTGGATCCTTCACTTTCATTTCTGCATTCATACTAAGATATTGGCCGTTTCACTTTCATTTCTGCATTCATACTTAGATATTGGCCCCTTCACTTTCATTTCTGCATTCACACTAAGATATTGGCCGTTTCACTTTTATTTCTGCATTCATACTAAGATAATGCCCCTTTCACTTTTATTTCTGCATTCATACTAAGATAATGCCCCTTTCACTTTCATTTCTGCATTCATACTAAGATATGTGCCCCTTCACTTTCATTTCTGCATTCATACTAAGATAATGCCTCTTTCACTTTTATTTCTGCATTCATACTAAGATAATGCCCCTTTCACTTTTATTTCTGCATTCATACTAAGATATTGGCCGTTTCACTTTCATTTCTGCATTCATACTAAGATAATGGCCGTTTCACTTTCATTTCTGCATTCATACTAAGATAATGCCCCTTTCACTTTCATTTCTGCATTCATACTAAGATATGTGCCTCTTCACTTTCATTTCTGCATTCATACTAAGATAATGCCCCTTTCACTTTCATTTCTGCATTCATACTAAGATAATGCCCCTTTCACTTTCATTTCTGCATTCATACTTAGATATTGGCCCATTCACTTTCATTTCTGCATTCATACTAAGATATTGGCCGTTTCACTTTCATTTCTGCATTCATACGTAGATATTGGCCCCTTCACTTTCATTTCTGCATTCATACTAAGATAATGCCCCTTTCACTTTTATTTCTGCATTCATACTAAGATAATGGCCGTTTCACTTTCATTTCTGCATTCATACTAAGATAATGCCCCTTTCACTTTCATTTCTGCATTCATAGTATGATATGTGCCCCTTCACTTTCATTTCTGCATTCATACTAAGATAATGGCCGTTTCACTTTCATTTCTGCATTCATACTAAGATAATGGCCGTTTCACTTTCATTTCTGCATTCATACTAAGATATTGGCCCCTTCACTTTCATTTCTGCATTCATAGTAAGATAATGGCACCTTCACTTTCATTTCTGCATTCATACTAAAATATTGGCACCTTAACTCTCATTTCTGCATTCATACTAAAATATTGGCCGTTTCACTTTCATTTCTGCATTCATACTAAGATATGTGCCCCTTCACTTTCATTTCTGCATTCATACTAAGATATGTGCCCCTTCACTTTCATTTCTGCATTCATACTAAGATAATGCCCCTTTTACTTTCATTTTTGCATTCATACTAAGATATTGGCCCCTTCACTTTCATTTCTGCATTCATACTAAGATATTGGGCCCTTCACTTTCATTTCTGCATTCATACTAAGATTATGCCCCTTTCACTTTCATTTCTGCATTCATACTAAGATATGTGCCCCTTCACTTTCATTTCTGCATTCATACTAAGATATTGGCCGTTTCACTTTCATTTCTGCATTTATACTAAGATATTGGCCGTTTCACTTTCATTTCTGCATTCATACTAAGATAATGGCCGTTTCACTTTCATTTCTGCATTCATACTAAGATATTGGCCGTTTCACTTTCATTTCTGCATTCATACTAAGATAATGCCCCTTTCACTTTCATTTTTGCATTCATACTAAGATATGTGCCTCTTCACTTTCATTTCTGCATTCATACTGAGATAATGGCCGTTTCACTTTCATTTCTGCATTCATACTAAGATAATGCCCCTTTCACTTTCATTTCTGCATTCATACTAAGATATGTGCCCCTTCACTTTCATTTCTGCATTCATACTAAGATATTGGCCGTTTCACTTTCATTTCTGCATTCATACTTAGATATTGGCCCCTTCACTTTCATTTCTGCATTCATACTAAGATATTGGCCGTTTCACTTTCATTTCTGCATTCATACTAAGATAATGGCTCTTTCACTTTTATTTCTGCATTCATACTAAGATATGTGCCCCTTCACTTTCATTTCTGCATTCATACTAAGATAATAGCACTTTCACTTTCATTTCTGCATTCATACTAAGATATGTGCCCCTTCACTTTAATTTCTGCATTCACACTAAGATATTGGCCGTTTCACTTTCATTTCTGCATTCATACTTAGATATTGGCCCCTTCACTTTCATTTCTGCATTCATACTAAGATATTGGCCGTTTCACTTTCATTTCTGCATTCATACTTAGATATTGGCCCCTTCACTTTCATTTCTGCATTCACACTAAGATATTGGCCGTTTCACTTTTATTTCTGCATTCATACTAAGATAATGCCCCTTTCACTTTTATTTCTGCATTCATACTAAGATAATGCCCCTTTCACTTTCATTTCTGCATTCATACTAAGATATGTGCCCCTTCACTTTCATTTCTGCATTCATACTAAGATAATGCCTCTTTCACTTTTATTTCTGCATTCATACTAAGATAATGCCCCTTTCACTTTTATTTCTGCATTCATACTAAGATATTGGCCGTTTCACTTTCATTTCTGCATTCATACTAAGATAATGGCCGTTTCACTTTCATTTCTGCATTCATACTAAGATAATGCCCCTTTCACTTTCATTTCTGCATTCATACTAAGATATGTGCCTCTTCACTTTCATTTCTGCATTCATACTAAGATAATGCCCCTTTCACTTTCATTTCTGCATTCATACTAAGATAATGCCCCTTTCACTTTCATTTCTGCATTCATACTTAGATATTGGCCCATTCACTTTCATTTCTGCATTCATACTAAGATATTGGCCGTTTCACTTTCATTTCTGCATTCATACGTAGATATTGGCCCCTTCACTTTCATTTCTGCATTCATACTAAGATAATGCCCCTTTCACTTTTATTTCTGCATTCATACTAAGATAATGGCCGTTTCACTTTCATTTCTGCATTCATACTAAGATAATGCCCCTTTCACTTTCATTTCTGCATTCATAGTATGATATGTGCCCCTTCACTTTCATTTCTGCATTCATACTAAGATAATGGCCGTTTCACTTTCATTTCTGCATTCATACTAAGATAATGGCCGTTTCACTTTCATTTCTGCATTCATACTAAGATATTGGCCCCTTCACTTTCATTTCTGCATTCATAGTAAGATAATGGCACCTTCACTTTCATTTCTGCATTCATACTAAAATATTGGCACCTTCACTTTCATTTCTGCATTCATACTAAAATATTGGCCGTTTCACTTTCATTTCTGCATTCATACTAAGATATGTGCCCCTTCACTTTCATTTCTGCATTCATACTAAGATATGTGCCCCTTCACTTTCATTTCTGCATTCATACTAAGATAATGCCCCTTTTACTTTCATTTTTGCATTCATACTAAGATATTGGCCCCTTCACTTTCATTTCTGCATTCATACTAAGATATTGGCCCCTTCACTTTCATTTCTGCATTCATACTAAGATTATGCCCCTTTCACTTTCATTTCTGCATTCATACTAAGATATGTGCCCCTTCACTTTCATTTCTGCATTCATACTAAGATATTGGCCGTTTCACTTTCATTTCTGCATTTATACTTAGATATTGGCCCTTTCACTTTCATTTCTGCATTTATACTAAGATTATGCCCCTTTCTCTTTCATTTCTGCCTTCATACTAAGATATTGGCCCCTTCACTTTCATTTCTGCATTCATACTAAGATAATGCCCCTTTCACTTTTATTTCTGCATTCATACTAAGATAATGGCCCTTTCACTGTTGTTTCTGCATTCATACTAAGATAATGCCCCTTTCACTTTTATTTCTGCATTCATACTAAGATAATGCCCCTTTCACTTTCATTTCTGCATTCATACTAAGATATTGGCCGTTTCACTTTCATTTCTGCATTCATACTAAGATAATGCCCCTTTCACTTTTATTTCTGCATTCATACTAAGATATGTGCCCCTTCACTTTCATTTCTGCATTCATACTAAGATAATGCCCCTTTTACATTCATTTTTGCATTCATACTAAGATATTAGCCCCTTCACTTTCATTTCTGCATTCATACTAAGATAATGGCCGTTTCACTTTCATTTCTGCATTCATACTAAGATAATGCCCCTTTCACTTTCATTTCTGCATTCATACTAAGATATGTGCCCCTTCACTTTCATTTCTGCATTCATACTAAGATATGTGCCTCTTCACTTTCATTTCTGCATTCAAACTTAGATATTGGCCCCTTCACTTTCATTTCTGCATTCATACTAAGATTATGCCCCTTTCTCTTTCATTTCTGCATTCATACTAAGATATTGGCCCCTTCACTTTCATTTCTGCATTCATACTAAGATAATGGCCCTTTCACTTTCATTTCTGCATTCATACTAAGATATTGGCCCCTTTCACTTTTATTTCTGCATTCATACTAAGATAATGGCCCTTTCACTTTCATTTCTGCATTCATACTAAGATAATGCCCCTTTCACTTTTATTTCTGCATTCATACTAAGATAATGCCCCTTTCACTTTCATTTCTGCATTCATACTAAGATATGTGCCCCTTCACTTTCATTTCTGCATTCATACTAAGATAATGCCCCTTTCACTTTTATTTCTGCATTCATACTAAGATAATGCCCCTTTCACTTTCATTTCTGCATTCATACTAAGATATTGGCCCCTTCACTTTCATTTCTGCATTCATACTAAGATAATGCCCCTTTCACTTTCATTTCTGCATTCATACTATGATATGTGCCCCTTCACTTTCATTTCTGCATTCATACTAAGATAATGCCCCTTTCACTTTTATTTCTGCATTCATACTAAGATAATGCCCCTTTCACTTTCATTTCTGCATTCATACTAAGATGTTGGCCCCTTCACTTTCATTTCTGCATTCATAGTAAGATAATGGCACCTTCACTTTCATTTCTGCATTCATACTAAAATATTGGCACCTTCACTTTCATTTCTGCATTCATACTAAGATATTGGCCGTTTCACTTTCATTTCTGCATTCATACTAAGATATTGGCCGTTTCACTTTTATTTCTGCATTTATACTAAGATATTGGCCCCTTCACTTTCATTTCTGCATTCATACTAAGATAATGGCCCTTTCACTTTCATTTCTGCATTCATACTAAGATAATGCCCCTTTCACTTTCATTTCTGCATTCATACTAAGATATGTGCCCCTTCACTTTCATACTTGCATTCATACTAAGATATTGGCCCCTTCACTTTCATTTCTGCATTCATACTTAGATATTGGCCCCTTCACTTTCATTTCTGCATTCATACTAAGATAATGCCCCTTTTACTTTCATTTCTGCATTCATACTAAGATAATGCCCCTTTCACTTTCATTTCTGCATTCATACTAATATATTGCCCCTTTCACTCTCATTTCTGCATTCATACTAAGATAATGGCCCTTTCACTTTCATTTCTGCATTCATACTAAGATAATGCCCCTTTCACTTTCATTTCTGCATTCATACTAAGATATGTGCCCCTTCACTTTCATTTCTGCATTCATACTAAGATATTGGCCGTTTCACTTTCATTTCTGCATTCATACTAAGATATGTGCCCCTTCACTTTCATTTCTGCATTCATACTAAGATATTGCCCCTTTTACTTTCATTTCTGCATTCATACTAAGATAATGCCCCTTTCACTTTCATTTCTGCATTCATACTAAGATATTGACCCCTTCACTTTCATTTCTGCATTCATACGCAGATAATGGCCCTTTCACTTTCATTTCTGCATTCATACTAAGATAATGCCCCTTTCACTTTTATTTCTGCATTCATACTAAGATATGTGCCCCTTCACTTTCATTTCTGCATTCATACTAAGATATTGGCCGTTTCACTTTCATTTCTGCATTCATACTTAGATATTGGCCCCATCACTTTCATTTCTGCATTCATACTAAGATAATGCCCCTTTTACTTTCATGTCTGCATTCATACTAAGATATTGGCCCCTTCACTTTCATTTCTGCATTCATACTAAGATAATGGCCCTTTCACTTTCATTTCTGCATTCATACTAAGATAATGCCCCTTTCACTTTCATTTCTGCATTCATACTAAGATATGTGCCCCTTCACTTTCATTTCGGCATTTATACTAAGATATTGGCCCCTTCACTTTCATTTCTGCATTCATACTAAGATAATGCCCCTTTCACTTTCATTTCTGCATTCATACTATGATATGTGCCGCTTCACTTTCATTTCTGCATTCATACTAAGATAATGCCCCTTTCACTTTTATTTCTGCATTCATACTAAGATAATGCCCCTTTCACTTTCATTTCTGCATTCATACTAAGATATTGGCCCCTTCACTTTCATTTCTGCATTCATAGTAAGATAATGGCACCTTCACTTTCATTTCTGCATTCATACTAAAATATTGGCACCTTCGCTTTCATTTCTGCATTCATACTAAGATATTGGCCGTTTCACTTTCATTTCTGCATTCATACTAAGATATTGGCCGTTTCACTTTCATTTCTGCATTCATACTAAGATATTGGCCCCTTCACTTTCATTTCTGCATTCATACTAAGATAATGGCCCTTTCACTTTCATTTCTGCATTCATACAAAGATAATGGCCGTTTCACATTCATTTCTGCATTCATACTAAGATATGTGCCCCTTCACTTTCATGTCTGCATTCATACTAAGATATTGCTCTTTTACTTTCATTTCTGCATTCATACTAAGATAATGCCCCTTTCACTTTCATTTCTGCATTCATACTAATATATTGCCCCTTTCACTTTCATTTCTGCATTCATACTAAGATAATGGCCCTTTCACTTTCATTTCTGCATGCATACTAAGATAATGGCCCTTTCACTTTCATTTCTGCATTCATACTAAGATATGTGCCCCTTCACTTTCATTTCTGCATTCATACTAAGATATGTGCCCCTTCACTTTCATGTCTGCATTCATACTAAGATATTGCTCTTTTTACTTTCATTTCTGCATTCATACTAAGATAATGCCCCTTTCACTTTCATTTCTGCATTCATACTAAGATATGTGCCCCTTCACTTTCATTTCTGCATTCATACTAAGATATGTGCCCCTTCACTTTCATGTCTGCATTCATACTAAGATATTGCTCTTTTTACTTTCATTTCTGCATTCATACTAAGATAATGCCCCTTTCACTTTCATTTCTGCATTCATACTAAGATATTGACCCCTTCACTTTCATTTCTGCATTCATACTAAGATAATGGCCCTTTCACTTTCATTTCTGCATTCATACTAAGATAATGCCCCTTTCACTTTTATTTCTGCATTCATACTAAGATATGTGCCCCTTCACTTTCATTTCTGCATTCATACTAAGATATTGGCCGTTTCACTTTAATTTCTGCATTCATACTAAGATAATGCCCCTTTCACTTTCATTTCTGCATTCATACTAAGATAATGCCCCTTTTACTTTCATTTCTGCATTCATACTAAGATATTGGCCCCTTCACTTTCATTTCTGCATTCATACTAAGATAATGGCCCTTTCACTTTCATTTCTGCATTCATACTAAGATAATGCCCCTTTCACTTTCATTTCTGCATTCATACTAAGATATGTGCCCCTTCCCTTTTCATTTCTGCATTCATACTAAGATATTGGCCGTTTCTACTTTCATTTCTGCATTTATACTAAGATATTGGCCGTTTCAATTTCATTTCTGCATTCATACTAAGATAATGGCCGTTTCACTTTCATTTCTGCATTCATACTAAGATATTGGCCGTTTCACTTTCATTTCTGCATTCATACTAAGATATTGGCCCCTTCACTTTCATTTCTGCATTCATACTAAGATATTGTCCGTTTAACATTCATTTCTGCATTCATACTAAGATAATGGCCGTTTCAATTTCATTTCTGCATTCATACTAAGATATTGGCCGTTTCACTTTCATTTCTGCATTCATACTTAGATATTGGCCCCTTCACTTTCATTTCTGCATTCATACTAAGATATTAGCCGTTTCACTTTCATTTCTGCATTCATACTAAGATAATGGCCCTTTCACTTTCATTTCTGCATTCATACTAAGATAATGCTCCTTTTACTTTCATTTCTGCATTCATACTTAGATATGTGCCCCTTCACTTTCATTTCTGCATTTATACTAAGATAATGCCCTTTTCACTTTCATTTGTGCATTCATACTAAGATAATGCCCCTTTCACTTTCATTTCTGCATTCATACTAAGATATTGGCCCCTTCACTTTCATTTCTGCATTCATACTAAGATAATGGCACTTTCACTTTCATTTCTGCATTCATACTAAGATATGTGCCCCTTCACTTTCATTTCTGCATTCATACTAAGATATTGGCCGTTTCACTTTCATTTCTGCATTCATACTAAGATATTGGCCGTTTCACTTTCATTTCTGCATTCATACTAAGATAATGGCCGTTTCACTTTCATTTCTGCATTCATACTAAGATATTGGCCGTTTCACTTTCATTTCTGCATTCATACTAAGATATTGGCCGTTTCACCTTCATTTCTGCATTCATACTAAGATAATGGCCGTTTCACTTTCATTTCTGCATTCATACTAAAACATTCATACTAAGATATTCATACTAAGATATTCATACTAAGATATTGGCCGTTTCACTTTCATTTTTGCATTCATACTAAGATATTGGCCGTTTCACTTTCATTTCTGCATTCATACTAAGATATTGGCCGTTTCACTTTCATTTCTGCATTCATACTAAGATATTGGCCGTTTCACTTTCATTTCTGCATTCATACTAAGATAATGGCCGTTTCACTTTCATTTCTGCATTCATACTAAGATATTGGCCGTTTCACTTTCATTTCTGCATTCATACAAAGATATTGGCCGTTTCACTTTCATTTCTGCATTCATACTAAGATAATGGCCGTTTCACTTTCATTTCTGCATTCATACTAAAACATTCATACTAAGATATTCATACTAAGATATTCATACTAAGATATGTGCCCCTTCACTTTCATTTCTGCATTCATACTAAGATATTGGCCGTTTCACTTTCATTTCTGCATTCATACTAAGATATTGGCCGTTTCACTTTCATTTCTGCATTCATACTAAGATATTGGCCGTTTCACTTTCATTTCTGCATTCATACTAAGATAATGGCCGTTTCACTTTCATTTCTGCATTCATACTAAGATATTGGCCGTTTCACTTTCATTTCTGCATTCATACTAAGATATTGGCCATTTCACTTTCATTTCTGCATTCATACTAAGATAATGGCCGTTTCACTTTCATTTCTGCATTCATACTAAAACATTCATACTAAGATATTCATACTAAGATATTCATACTAAGATATGTGCCCCTTCACTTTCATTTCTGCATTCATACTAAGATATTGGCCGTTTCACTTTCATTTCTGCATTCATACTAAGATATTGGCCGTTTCACTTTCATTTCTGCATTCATACTAAGATAATGGCCGTTTCACTTTCATTTCTGCATTCATACTAAGATATTGGCCGTTTCACTTTCATTTCTGCATTCATACTAAGATATTGGCCGTTTCACTTTCATTTCTGCATTCATACTAAGATAATGGCCGTTTCACTTTCATTTCTGCATTCATACTAAAACATTCATACTAAGATATTCATACTAAGATATTCATACTAAGATATGTGCCCCTTCACTTTCATTTCTGCATTCATACTAAGATATTGGCCGTTTCACTTTCATTTCTGCATTCATACTAAGATATTGGCCGTTTCACTTTCATTTCTGCATTCATACTAAGATAATGCCCCTTTCACTTTCATTTCTGCATTCATACTAAGATAATGGCCGTTTCACTTTCATTTCTGCATTCATACTAAGATATTGGCCGTTTCACTTTCATTTCTGCATTCATACTAAGATATTGGCCGTTTCACTTTCATTTCTGCATTCATACTAAGATATTGGCCGTTTCACTTTCATTTCTGCATTCATACTAAGATAATGGCCGTTTCACTTTCATTTCTGCATTCATACTAAAACATTCATACTAAGATATTCATACTAAGATATTCATACTAAGATATGTGCCCCTTCACTTTCATTTCTGCATTCATACTAAGATATTGGCCGTTTCACTTTCATTTCTGCATTCATACTAAGATATTGGCCGTTTCACTTTCATTTCTGCATTCATACTAAGATATTGGCCGTTTCACTTTCATTTCTGCATTCATACTAAGATAATGGCCGTTTCACTTTCATTTCTGCATTCATACTAAGATATTGGCCGTTTCACTTTCATTTCTGCATTCATACTAAGATATTGGCCGTTTCACTTTCATTTCTGCATTCATACTAAGATATTGGCCGTTTCACTTTCATTTCTGCATTCATACTAAGATAATGGCCGTTTCACTTTCATTTCTGCATTCATACTAAGATATTGGCCGTTTCACTTTCATTTCTGCATTCATACTAAGATATTGGCCGTTTCACTTTCATTTCTGCATTCATACTAAGATAATGGCCGTTTCACTTTCATTTCTGCATTCATACTAAGATATTGGCCGTTTCACTTTCATTTCTGCATTCATACTAAGATATTGGCCGTTTCACTTTCATTTCTGCATTCATACTAAGATAATGGCCGTTTCACTTTCATTTCTGCATTCATACTAAAACATTCATACTAAGATATTCATACTAAGATATTCATACTAAGATATGTGCCCCTTCACTTTCATTTCTGCATTCATACTAAGATATTGGCCGTTTCACTTTCATTTCTGCATTCATACTAAGATATTGGCCGTTTCACTTTCATTTCTGCATTCATACTAAGATATTGGCCGTTTCACTTTCATTTCTGCATTCATACTAAGATATTGGCCGTTTCACTTTCATTTCTGCATTCATACTAAGATAATGGCTCTTTCACTTTCGTAAGTTTTAAGAATATGCAGAATGGAATATTCGAATTTATTTAAAAAATGTTTTTAAATTTTAGAACTTATTCTATTAATATATGAAAGCTCTGATTGATATACCCTATTAATTATTGAGCTTATTTTTAACTGTGGTACTGAAACTTATCCTGGGTAGGTAACAATATCTATTTCTTACTAAAAGTATATATTAATGAATATCACCTAAAGTAACCCAAGAATTGTTTTAGTTCATCAACTTAAACTTTACTTAAATATAAATATAGTTCCTTAAAGTATGGCTTACTTAATAGTTTACGCAAAGGATTTGTCTCCTTATAAACAAAGAACATACAAATACCAACTGAATGAAGAATATATATATACGGTTTTATATAAGGAGTATAAATATTTCGGCAGAGACATCAGATGGAAAGCCTTTCACTATGATAACAACACAACAATAAAGCAACTACGACCACTGAATGGAAGTCAACTACTTTTAAACTCTACAAAAAATGAAGATTACATGGAAAGGAGAGCTACAAAATACTATTAAGATCTGTTAACTGACAAAAACAGATTAAAAAAAACAAAAAATATGAAACCAACAATTAAAAAATAATTTTTTTTAATGACTTGAAAAATAGTAACGACGTAATTGTAAAACAATTTTAAATTTTTTTTACAAAGGATTACATAAGAATTACAAAAAGACACAAGCAAACACTATCAATATCATTAATTAGGAGCAAAACAATTTTATCTAAACTAAAGATTGATAAATACACTGAAATAACAGCCCCTGGGTCACCATAATTCACTCTCAAAGACCATAAACATGACTTTTACAATAACCCAACGTAATGCAATTTTGTTCTATGATGTCATTCCAGCATTGCTGAATGTAAATCGCTAACGACTTCTTAGAACAATGCGAAAAACCTTCTCTGCGCGTTTCTCCGCCGTCTTTAAAAAAATTCTCTTCTTCTCCATCTTTTTGGTTCATTTGCTTTTGACACCTGAGGATGATTCAAACGTTTGTGAAACCTATATGGAACATTTATTATTTTATTTTATTTGAAAATGATGGAAATCACGTTGAAGTGCATAACTAATTTTACATGCGCTGTATTTCTCTGAAACTTTTGTCATTAAAACTTGTAATGTGTACCTATATCGTGTAAGAATTTCATTAAAATCGGTTCAGAAGTTTCTGAGTTATTACTATTTGAAACCCGTCCACGATAAATGGGAAACCCGGTATATACAGGGTGGGCCAAAATAAGGGTCCTATCTTTAAATTTGAATAACTTGAATTTGAATAACTTCCACAAAATAAAAGTTAAACTCACCAAACTTTATGTGTGTGTAGACTGACCCTTCCGAGATTTTTTGAAATAAACAAAACAAATTTTAGCCGAAAAACACTTCTTAAAACTTACAAAAACTAAAGTATTGTTTTTTACACTGTTTTAAGTTTTTTAAGCAAAAATAATGTTTTCTAAATGAGGGTACGTTCCTTAGGGCTAATACGGCTCATGCTTGCTTCGGAAGGGGTCCTTTACTTATTCTAAAAAAAAAAAAAAATCAATAAATAAAAAAGTTATGAATTTTAAAAAATAGGACCCTTATTTTTGCCCA
>OY744526.1:2949775-2994775 GCA_963556195.1 Sepiola atlantica
AAGAAAAGAGGAGAAAAAAAGAAAGAAAAGAAAAGAGGAGAAAAAAAAGAAACGAGGGGAAAGGCGAGAAAACGTCGAGCGATGATGATCCGTTTTTTTATATTGTGGCAACAAGTGGAATTAATTTTATTTAATTCCGTAACATTTACTTTTAATGGTCCCTTTCGAGTCAGAGTGAAAACTCTTCCCTGATAGACTTGCAAATTCCCTCTTTCAAAACCATTATTGAAAAATGTCCATTTGAAAAATGTTCCTAGGCGGACGAAATATTTTATGAAAGAAATTGAATCGAAATGCATTGGTTTTGTAGACTTCTAAATCCCCTCTTTCAATCTCTTACATCTGCAGGTCACGCAGAAAGTATTGTTGTCACATCTGGGCTGGTGCACCAACCACTAGACAGGGTCCAAAAAAGAGTCTCCAATCTAATAGGTCCCGCATTGTCAGCCAAGCTCCAGCCCCTGTCCCATCGCCGCAATGTTGCATTCCTGTGCTTGTTTTACAAGTACTTTAATGGAATGTGCTCTGGCGAACTCGTTGAACTTGTGCCTTCATCGACGTAAATATCCCTGACAAGCAGCAAAATCTCACCCCTTCACTGTAGAGGTCCCCAGACGCCGGAAAGTTTCTACTATAATAGTTTCTTCAATCGGACCGATAGACTTTGGAATTCCCTCCCCGTTTCCTGCTTCCCTGACTTTACTAAATGTAATGCGAACAGACATCTTGCTGCTCAACTCCCTATTTAGAGTGTCCCTGTAGACATGGTCCCTAATCGTAGCCCCTTACGCCCCTTGTTTGGAGTGAATAAGTATAAAAAGAAAACCTTACGTAACAGATATACGAGAAACCCAACCCTTCTAATAGATATTAAAAAATTCACCGCAAACAAGACACATTGCCACTGAGACGTGAGGGGATACTGTGAATTCGGAGCTACATCCACACAGGGGAATCCTAAGTGGGGAGTTGTGCAGCGAGATGTTTGTTAACATCACATTTACATGTCTGCATATTTGTATAGTAAGGGAAACAGGAAGCAGGGAGGGAATTCCAAAGGCTAACAGTTCGAGGAAAGAAGCTGTTAGAGTAGAAAGCCCTCCGGCATCTGGGGACCTCAACAGTGGGATTTAGCTGATTGTCGGGTTGGTCGGGGATATTTACGTTGAGGTGGGGGGGGGGCTCTAGAGCAGTAAGTTCTTCGGAGCACATTCCTTTGATGTACTTGTAAAACAAGCACAGGTATGCAACATTGCGGCGATGGGACAGGGGTTGAATCTTGGTAGACAGAATGGGACCTATTAGATTGGATGTTCAACAAAAGAAGCGGCCAATGCAATAAACTTGCATTTTTCCTTTTTTTTTATACTAATGAGTCACCACTTATCAAGGCTAAAAGCCATTTGAGGATAAAGGTTAATGAGATGGATGGATTGTCAGTTGAATGATGAAGAATATTATGAGAGGATTTTTTATACTAATGAGTCACCACTTATCAAGGCTAAAAGCCATTTGAGGATAAAGGTTAATGAGATGGATGGATTGTCAGTTGAATGATGAAGAATATTATGAGAGGATTTTTAATACTAATGAGTCACCACTTATCAAGGCTAAAAGCCATTTGAGGATAAAGGTTAATGAGATGGATGGATTGTCAGTTGAATGATGAAGAATATTATGAGAGGATTTTTTATACTAATGAGTCACCACTTATCAAGGCCAAAAGCCAATCGAGGATAAGGGTTAATGAGATGGATGGATTGTCAGTTGAATGATGGAGAATATTATGAGAGGATTTTTTATAGTAATGAGTCAACACTTATCAAGGCTAAAAGCCACTCGAGGATAAGGGTTAATGAGATGGATGGATTGTCAGTTGAATGATGAAGAATATTATGAGAGGATTTTTTATACTAATGAGTCACCACTTATCAAGGTTAAAAACCACTCGAGGATAAAGGTTAATGAGATGGATGGATTGTCAGTTGAATGATGAAGAATATTATGAGAGGATTTTTTATACTAATGAGTCACCACTTATCAAGGCTAAAAGCCATTTGAGGATAAAGGTTAATGAGATGGATGGATTGTCAGTTGAATGATGAAGAATATTATGAGAGGATTTTTAATACTAATGAGTCACCACTTATCAAGGCTAAAAGCCATTTGAGGATAAAGGTTAATGAGATGGATGGATTGTCAGTTGAATGATGAAGAATATTATGAGAGGATTTTTTATACTAATGAGTCACCACTTATCAAGGCCAAAAGCCAATCGAGGATAAGGGTTAATGAGATGGATGGATTGTCAGTTGAATGATGGAGAATATTATGAGAGGATTTTTTATAGTAATGAGTCAACACTTATCAAGGCTAAAAGCCACTCGAGGATAAGGGTTAATGAGATGGATGGATTGTCAGTTGAATGATGAAGAATATTATGAGAGGATTTTTTATACTAATGAGTCACAACTTATCAAGGTTAAAAACCACTCGAGGATAAAGGTTAATGAGATGGATGGATTGTCAGTTAAATGATGAAGAATATTATGAGAGGATTTTTTATACTAATGAGTCAACACTTATCAAGATTAAAAGCCACTCGAGGATAAGGGTTAATGAGATGGATGGATTGTCAGTTGAATGATGAAGAATATTATGAGAGGATTTTTATACTAATGAGTCACCACTTATCAAGGTTAAAAGCCACTTGAGGATAAGGGTTAATGAGATGGATAGATTGTCAGTTGAATGATGAAGAATATTATGAGAGGATTTTTTATACTAATGAGTCACCACTTATCAAGATTAAAAGCCACTCGAGGATAAGGGTTAATGAGATGGATGGATTGTCAGTTGAATGATGAAGAATATTATGAGAGGATTTTTATACTAATGAGTCACCACTTATCAAGGCTAAAAGCCAATCGAGGATAAGGGTTAATGAGATGGATGGATTGTCAGTTGAATGATGAAGAATATTACGAGAGGATTTTTTATACTAATGAGTCACCATTTATCAAGGCTAAAAGCTACTCGAGGATAAGGGTTAATGAGATGGATGGATTGTCAGTTGAATGATGAAGAATATTATGAGAGGATTTTTTATACTAATGAGTCACCACTTATCAAGGCTAAAAGCCATTTGAGGATAAAGGTTAATGAGATGGATGGATTGTCAGTTGAATGATGAAGAATATTATGAGAGGATTTTTATACTAATGAGTCACCACTTATCAAGGCTAAAAGCTATTTGAGGATAAAGGTTAATGAGATGGATAGATTGTCAGTTGAATGATGAAGAATATTATGAGAGGATTTTTTATACTAATGAGTCAACACTTATCAAGGCTAAAAGCTACTCGAGGATAAGGGTTAATGAGATGGATGGATTGTCAGTTGAATGATTAAGAATATTATGAGAGGATTTTTATACTAATGAGTCACCACTTATCAAGGCTAAAAGCCAATCGAGGATAAGGGTTAATGAGATGGATGGATTGTCAGTTGAATGATGAAGAATATTACAAGAGGATTTTTTATACTAATGAGTCACCATTTATCAAGGCTAAAAGCTACTCGAGGATAAGGGTTAATGAGATGGATGGATTGTCAGTTGAATGATGAAGAATATTATGAGAGGATTTTTTATACTGATGAGTCACCATTTATCAAGGCTAAAAGCTACTCGAGGATAAGGGTTAATGAGATGGATGGATTGTCAGTTGAATGATGAAGAATATTATGAGAGGATTTTTTATACTAATGAGACACCATTTATCAAGGCTAAAAGCTACTCGAGGATAAGGGTTAATGAGATGGATGGATTGTCAGTTGAATGATGAAGAATATTATGAGAGGATTTTTTATACTAATGGGTCACCATTTATCAAGGCTAAAAGCTACTCGAGGATAAGGGTTAATGAGATGGATGGATTGTCAGTTGAATGATGAAGAATATTATGAGAGGATTTTTTATACTGATGAGTCACCATTTATCAAGGCTAAAAGCCAATCGAGGATAAGGGTTAATGAGATGGATGGATTGTCAGTTGAATGATGAAGAATATTATGAGAGGATTTTTTATACTAATGAGTCACCACTTATCAAGGCCAAAAGCCACTCGAGGGTAAGGGTTAATGAGATGGATGGATTGTCAGTTGAATGATGAAGAATATTATGAGAGTATTTTTTATACTAATGAGTCACCACTTATCAAGGCCAAAAGCCACTCGAGGATAAGGGTTAATGAGATGGATGGATTGTCAGTTGAATGATGAAGAATATTATGAGAGGATTTTTTAAACTAATGAGTCAACACTTATCAAGGTTAAAAACCACTCGAGGATAAGGGTTAATGAGATGGATGGATTGTCAGTTGAATGATGAAGAATATTATGAGAGGATTGAAAATGATGAATGGAATGAACAGAGTTTGACGACTTATGAGGACGGTTTTTGACAAATGTTTGTTGAGATTCGATTTGAAGACGACCATGCTGTAGCCCACAAGAAAGTAATCCTCAATGTGAATTTCGTGAAAAGAAACTCTGTGCATGGAAATTCCGTTTGATGTTAGGCATACGAGGAAGAAACGAAAGTTCTTTGCACTTGTGATAGGTAGACGAGTTCTTGCTGTGAATGGTTTACAAGAGAGAACCACGTATTAGAACTCAGTCACACACCTTCCATGGAAATAACGATTGAGTAGAGAGAGACTAGCAAGATCTCTTCTGTTAAAAAGGGGGCTGTAAAGAACAGATTCACATGACAATCTTTCTCGACCAAATCTACTCTGCAACTGATTATTCTACTTCAAATCCTTTCTATGTCACATGATTAAGATAACCATCAGATGACCTCAAAAGGCATGAAAGGTCAATCATACCTAATGACTCAATATAATCAGTAAATCAATCTTTATCTTTTATTTGACTGATCCAAAGTTTTAGGTGCAAGGGAGATAATTTAATTTACTCTTTTGTTTCTCATCGGGGCAAGAGTTGCTTCCCTTGAGTTGCGGCTAACAAGACAGTGTTTTTACTTTTTTGTTAAATTCATTCAGAAATAAACGAACAGACCTCAGATCTTTGCATGTCCATTCACGCTCGACTATTCTGCCTGACCCCAGACTCTGTTCTCCTGATTGGTCTGCCTGTCTACCAGACTCCTCCTCCTGGGCTCCATAGTCAAACTGTTAAATAAGGTTTGTTTACGTCATTTCTGTCGTCAATGTTTGCAGCCTGATTTCCAACCACAGCTTTTCCTGACAATAACATTCTCATGTTGCTTGGCTTCGACCTACTTACATCATGGACAAAGGAATGTTTCTGCTTTGTCATTAATCTCCCAAATACGTATTTGTTCTCTCCTGCCTTTTGATGTTTACCTTAAACTCATCTGCCATCGTTCGGGGTTGTAATCCACATCTCACCTCTGGAAAATCATATTTACAGGTAACCATTTAAACTGAATGTGGCAATTTTATAATACGTGATGGTAACCAATTATAGCACTTGCACCCCCATCACCTCTGTTTCAGCTCAGAGTATAAAACCATATAACATGGCCGAAGAAAATTAACAGATCTTGGTTTACAAGGATCCGAGTCTTTCTCTGGTCTATGGTTGTTGTTTAACTTTTTATCGATGTGAGTATGTATAAAATATGGGTGACCCCCTTCCCTATAAAACTGTAGACGGCATGTATAAAATATAGGGTGACGATCCTTATAAATATGTAAACAGCATGTATAAAATATAGGGTGCCCCCTCCCCTATAAAACTGTAGACGGCATGTATAAAATATAGGGTGACCCCCCCCCCCCTAAAAATGTAGACGGCATGTATAAAATGTAGGGTGACGATCCCTATAAAAATGTAGACAACATGTATAAAATGTAGGGTGACGATCCCTATAAAAATGTAGACAGCATGTATAAAATGTAGGGTGACGATCCCTATAAAAATGTAGACAGCATGTATAAAATGTAGGGTGACGATCCCTATAAAAATGTAGACAACATGTATAAAATGTAGGATGACGATCCCTATAAAAATGTAGACGGCATGTATAAAATATAGGATGACCCTTCCTATAAAAAGGGAGAAAAGGTTAAGTTTCTTGAGTTGGCTTTCATAGGGCAGATCTCATAGACCCTGCACCATTCGAGTAGGCAGTCTTTGAACTCTCTCCAGATGAACTACACCTTCCCCTTTGATGCTCAGCATCCAAAAACAAGGCCGAATTGCCCGTCTGTGGAACACAATACTACAGGGCTGCTTCCCAGCTGACTACAACATGGTAGTTTTGAAGTCCAATGTTAACAATTTTTTGTTGAACTGTCCTCGTAAATAATCAAACTCTGCCCAGATTCAACCAATCGTCTGCAATCCTCGATTGGATTTGAACTTTTTCTTTGGGTAGTTAGTTGAGAGAACCGCGTCTATGTGATGTGCCGTTAGGTGCACCAGTTTGGCGCATGTTTATCTACTTATCTACAGTGTGAAATATACGAAAACAACATCGGCGGCGAAGTAAACCGAGACAGGATGGCGAAAGGTGTTTGTGTGTGCGTGTGGCGGGAGGGGGGGCGAAGACAGCTAAGAAATGCTGGAATGGCGGAAGGTGTGGGTAGGGGTTAGGGGTTAAGGTGGGGGGTTAGAAGAAGAAGAAGAAGAAGAAGTAATAGAAAAGCTGGAGAGAGAGAGAGAGAGGGAGGGAGGGAGGGAGAGAGAGGGAGGGGGCGGGAGGAGAAAAAATGCAAATAAATTATCATGGGATGAACTGGGAGAGAAGAGGAGGGGGGGAGGGCGAGATGTGAGAAAAAAGAAAGAGGAAGAAGGGGTTGGTTTAATGGAAGACCAACAAAAAGAAGGAAGAGAAAAGTGAGAAGATGAATGGGATGAGTAACAAGACAGGAGGATCCATTCTGAAGATACGCCCATTCAATCTACGCGTTTATCGCTGAAAATGTATTCTTATACCAAAGATGAGTCCATCAACGTTTGTTTCCCTAAAGCTTTTTTCCCCTATAATCACACAAAATGCTGCAATATACCTTAGTTTTAAACTTCAATTATGCTATTTTTAATTTCATGTAATTCTTGAAATTAGCTGTAATTTGTAATTAACTGAATTTAAAAATATACCTTAGTTTTAAGCTTCAGGGAGGGAGCTAAAAAAAAACTACTTCAAGATCATTAACTAGCCACCGATAAGTGCTAGATGGATAGATTCTGATCCAGAAAACAGCAATTCTTCCCCCTTTGTCAGAAACATCGTTCATTGAATGTGAGGATTAAATAAAGGACAAAATAACGGAAGCTAGCTTGAAATTAGCCGTAATTTGTAATTAACTGAACAAGTCACCCATCTCTCTCTTCGCTATTTATACATTTCTCGCGCCGTCTCACTGTGTGTTGATTCAACCAGTCTTTAACATTTTTTAATTTCTCTTTGAGCCTTTAGAGAAAAAATTCCTCTCAATTTTTTATCTAATTTACATAGTGTGTTCGTACACACCATAAACACGTATGTAAATTAGATAGCAGAATGATAAGACTCTTAACTTCTATATTATCAATATGGATAATATAGAATTAAAGGCACTTATCATTTTTAATTATGCAAAAAGAATTTCTTACCAAGGATATCAAAGTTTAGGAATTTCGAATGAAATCGAAGTGAAACAAATAGTTGTTGTGACCCAACGAGTCACGAGTATTCTAGTACTATGTTAAACTTTAACATGCCAGAGAAAAGAGCATTAAAAAAACTCGAGTCAATCCAACCAGAATGTTAGGTACATATTACGGGTTACGATCGGCACACCTATTTCAATTATATCTTGACTATATATATATATATATATATATATATGATAATTTTATTTACACAGACATGTACAAAATCTGCGACACTGGCATGTCGATGTTATCGATCAACAGTTACTATAAACTGAGATCTCAGCAGGCAGAGTTAGAATCCGATCTTAACCTCAGATCATATTTGGAGTTACTCTGCCTGATGAGATCTCAGTTTATAATAACTGTTGATCGATAACATCGACATGCCAGTGTCGCAGATTTTGTACATGTCTGTGTAAATAAAATTATCATATATAAAGCTCTATTTTGATATTGAGCACTTTTTATAAACCCGGTTAAAATTCTCTGGATTACCACCCTGTGGATATTTTTCACCTGGATTATTACCATTATTATATATATATATATATATATATATATATATGAAGCAATCCAACAAAAGATATAAGCGTCAACTAACATCTTATAATTAGTGAAACATCCGGATAAAAACTGAAGCTCAATATACTGGATAGAGCATTAATATTATAATATAAAATGAAGTAATAAAATAAGGTGTCAATCAAATTTTATTAGAATTCAAAGTTCAAGCAAAGTATCCTTAAGTCCTTATATATATATATATATATATATATATATATATATATATATATATATATATATATATATTCAATTATTGGTGAACGTCCATTTTCTTTTAGCTTCCAATAGTGGTTTGCTAGTGCTGTTTTAATTTGACGTTCTCTGTTTTTGAATAAACTAGATATTATGACCACAAAAATGCATTATCATTATTATTAATATTATTATCATTATTATTAATATTATTATAATTAATATTATTAATATTATTATTAATATCATTATTATTAGTTTATACCTGCTTCATGGGCGTTGTTGGCACAGTATCTGGGTATGTCAATTTACATCTTTACCTAGTTTCTACTGCTAGTATTAAGAAAAATTTTGTGAAATTTTGTTGAAAAAAAAAATACACGACTGAGTATCTGAATGAGAGGGAAAGTAACTACGATGAATGTATTTACGTATTATTTTTATTGGCAAAAATATTAGAAATTTTGTTTTTAAGCAAAATTAATATTTTTTATGGAAATCGCTTCAGACAAGGCATGAAGCCATTTGATGTAAGGAGCTAACAAAATACCACTTCAGGGTAAAAAAAACTAGCCAACGTTATATGAGTAGATTCCGACCGAGAAAACAGCAATTCTTCCCCCTTTGTCAGAAACATTGCTCATTCTTTGAACTGCTGCCGAATTCCCTTCATTACTACTTTTTTTTTTGCAGATTAGAAATAAAAAAGGTCATTAAGTTTTAGAACATATTTATGTAATGTTTTTTTTTTATGTTATCATATTATGTTAATCTCTTTACTTTCATAAAACACGTATTCAGTTAAAAAAAATCCTTTAGACTTATGTAAGATTCGAACTCAGCTATTGACATTGTCAAAACTACTACCTTAGTAATGTGTAGTCTGCCTATTCCTTTTTTTTCCCAACCAGTCACGTGTTTCTATTTGTAGACGAACAAATAAACTCCCCAGACACCAAAAACGTTTTAAATAGTATATAGATAGGTGAATTGGCAAGTTCATTGTAGGTACTCACCTCCCTCCCACCGTGGGGAGATGTGACACAAGGTCCGAACGTGGGGATTGAAAAGCCAGCGCACAAGAGGTGTGTACACTCTGGTTGTCAAAAAATGCCTGAGCAGCCCTGTCGGCATTTATAGGTAGGGGCGCCTCAGGCACCTTAGAAATAAACTCACCCCTTCTAGAACTGCACAGAATCATACCCTAAATGCAAGGTGATCACCTACTCAAAAATGACCTAGACTCTGGCGGACTGATTGGCGAGGACGTATCCCGACTTGGTATAAACAAAACCTACTCAGGCTGTGCCAGATTGTACCTTCTAGATTCATCTTGTTGACATCCTTCTGTGTTGAGAGACAATGGATACCCTATGACAGTAATACGAATAAAGACGAAATCTGAAGAATAGTAATCAGGGGGTTGGATACCACACCCCATAGACCGGTATTGTCTTGGCCTTTGGATCTTGATTTACGCCGGTCTATCGGTCTGATCTGTCCTGTGCAGTTCTAGGAGGTGCACCCTCCCAGGCTTTGCCTTCTCACCCTTTGAGAATGGGTTAGTTTATTGCTAATCGCCTGAGGCGCTCCTACCGGGGAATGCCGACGGGGCTGCCCAGGCAATTTTTAAATGGCCAGAGTGCTCAAATTCTCGAGCGCTGGTTTTTCAAATCCCACTTTCCCGACCTTGTGTCACATCTTACTTTGTAGGAGGAAGATAAAATCAAAGTAATCAGTAAGTCTGTTTAAAATCAATGTAAACAACTATTTGTTTTTTTGGTAGATTTTTTAAGTGTTTTTTTGCAAGTTCATCTTCGGCAATAAAATGGCTTCTTTTTTTTTAAATTTTTATTTAATTTTGTTTTTTTGCAAGTTCATCTTCGGCAATAAAATGGCTTCTTTTTTTTAAAATTTTTATTTAATTTTGTTTTTTTGCAAGTTCATCTTCGCAATAAAATGGCTTCTTTTTAAAAAATTTTTTATTTAATTTTGTTTTTTTGTTGAAATTTATTTTTTCTTGATTGTGTTGTTTTCTTGTTTCCTATTGGCTGTTTTATGGGACAAAACTTATAAGAAATGGCGGAAGCTTATTAGAAGAGGCCAGGAATAATTACTTCTTTTTGTTCAATTCTTTCCTGGTGGCAAAGATAGGGTTAGGGTGGGGGTCATATTGATGCTTTTTGGTATTGGCTCCCCTGTGTGTCGAGGGGGAGGGGGGTAGCGTGAGATAACGATGGATAAAAGAAGTGTATGAGGAACGAAAAAGATTTTAAAATGAAGTGCAAAAGAGAGAGGGAGTGGGGGAGAGATAGAGAGAGGGGGAGAAAGAAATAGGGAGTGGGATGGAAAAAAGAGAGGGAGTGTGGAGAGACAGGGAGAAGGGAGAAAGAGAGAGGGAGTGGGGGGAGATAGAGAGAAGGGAGAAAGAGAGAGGGAGTGGGGGAGAGATAGAGAGAAGGGAGAAAGAGTGGGAGGGAGAAAAATAGAGGGAGTGGGGAGAGATAGAGAGAAGGGATAAAGAGAGAGGGAGTGGGAGGAAGAGAGAGGGGGAGGGAGACAGACAGTAATTTTATATTTGATTTTGTCCTCATTCTTTATCTCTCCCTCCCTACCTAACACGTACACTCTCCCTCTCGCAAACCCAGTTCAGTCAGGCTAGAATCTGCAAGCAGTTGGCATATCCACTCGGCCACCAGAAACTGTCACGTAATTAAAGAAAAATTAAGATCTATAAGTGAATCTTGTCTTTGGGATAAAATCAAAAATAATTAACTGATCATTGTGAAAATTTGAAAACAGCTGCTAAGCGTAAGGGTGGATATTGTGGGCAATATTTAGTTTTATTTAATTTCATGCAAAATGAGTAAACATTTATGGAATCCGTTCGTGAAAGTTCAGATATTCCTGATTTAGATGAAATTTTAGCCATAACTATTAAACTTTATTTCTTAATTCGTTAAAGTAATCTCTTAGCTGTTATCAAATCCCTCTTTTTAAGAGCAGCTGGACGTCTCACACGAAAAACAATTGTGTAACATCTAGTCTTCTACGGAGACAGGTAAATCGTGCCTTTCGGATAGAAGTGTAGAGTCTGTTCTTATATTAGTCATATCTTGAGCTAGACAAAAACAATTAACCTGACTACAGCTCTGATTTCCAGGAATAGAAAAACTGAACTCATCGTCTTTTTCGGATATTCTTTTTCTTCTTTCTAGCCCTACTTGGAAATTTATTTTAAACTCTTTTGGGGGACTTTGTCTTGACCCTTAATTACCTTTTCGATGTCTTTTTTCCCCTTCATCCAATGGCTAATCCGGATTCTATCCAGGAGCTAAGGTCTCCAACTTCTGACATTTTTTTTATCCAGATTAAGCTCCTATACCAATGCTCCAGTCAAGTAGTGTAGCCCCAATCCCGAGAAAATAATTTTGCATTTCATAAGTGTCAAAAAGCCCTCAGTGCACATGACTGCATCACTGATGCAGCTGCAATAAAGGTGCAGCATTGATGCCGCATGTTGCAATAGATAGGGGTCCCTGACACCTCTTTAAATATGCGTTTTGGCAGTGTTGCCATTAACGTCACTGCAGGTTACTTTTCTCTATATGCGTCTTTGCGTTAGCCCCTCCAGAATATTTTTTCAATGTACACAAATATTACCCATTTTTAGTCAAATAAAAATAATATTTTAAAAAAAGAAAAAACAGAAACTGTAAACAAAATAGGTTGGTCAAAATTTATTCATATATTTTGGTGAATGCAATTGATTTATTACTTGTTAATACGACAGACTGAGTTATCTCTCCATGAATTATCTTCCCCATCAATGTACATCAAATAATATTTAAAAAAAGAAAAAACTGTGAACAAAATAAGTTGGCAAAAATTTATTCATTCAAAACTGATCCAATTATTTCAACATTTTGTTCTAAATTCATCATACAGTTAAAGTGGGTAGCATTACATTGTAATTCAAGCCAACTTTCGTATTCTTTCATGAGTGGAAATCCGGCAAATAAGGGACTATTACGTTGTGTCAATCTTACATGGAACAATTTGAGCATCGTAAAAAAACGTTCCAATTTGGAACAATGTGCTTCATCAATTTATTATTGCACATTTATTTGATTGATGAGGAAATAAAAAACTCTATTTTAGAATATGTTTTTTTTCTGCAAATGAGCGCGCACACAGAACAGTGTGTTAGGGTTAGGGTTAGGGTCAGTTTCGGATACTGAAAATATTTTGAATATTAACAGCTAAATTTGACTTTACTAAAAACTCAGAGCCATACATCTAAAAGGAATATGGTTTCTCTCCAGTGTGTGTGCAGAAGTTCAGCTTCTGTCAAGAATATCCCTCGGATACTGAATATTTTTTGAATATTAACAGCTAAATTTGACTTTACTAAAAACACAGAGCCATACATCTAAAAGGAATATGGTTTCTCTCCAGTGTGTGTGCAGAAGTTCAGCTTCTGTCAAGAATATCCCTCGGATACTGAAAATATTTTGAATATTAACAGCTAAATTTGACTTTACTAAAAACACAGAGCCATACATCTAAAAGGAATATGGTTTCTCTCCAGTGTGTGTGCAGAAGTTCAGCTTCTGTCAAGAATATCCCTCGGATACTGAAAATATTTTGAATATTAACAGCTAAATTTGACTTTACTAAAAACACAGAGCCATACATCTAAAAGGAATATGGTTTCTCTCCAGTGTGTGTGCAGAAGTTCAGCTTCTGTCAAGAATATCCCTCGGATACTGAAAATATTTTGAATATTAACAGCTAAATTTGACTTTACTAAAAACACAGAGCCATACATCTAAAAGGAATATGGTTTCTCTCCAGTGTGTGTGCAGAAGTTCAGCTTCTGTCAAGAATATCCCTCGGATACTGAAAATATTTTGAATATTAACAGCTAAATTTGACTTTACTAAAAACACAGAGCCATACATCTAAAAGGAATATGGTTTCTCTCCAGTGTGTGTGCAGAAGTTCAGCTTCTGTCAAGAATATCCCTCGGATACTGAAAATATTTTGAATATTAACAGCTAAATTTGACTTTACTAAAAACACAGAGCCATACATCTAAAAGGAATATGGTTTCTCTCCAGTGTGTGTGCAGAAGTTCAGCTTCTGTCAAGAATATCCCTCGGATACTGAATATTTTTTTAATATTAACAGCTAAATTTGACTTTACTAAAAACACAGAGCCATACATCTAAAAGGAATATGGTTTCTCTCCAGTGTGTGTGCAGAGGTTCAGCTTCTGTCAAGAATATCCCTCGGATACTGAATATTTTTTGAATATTAACAGCTAAATTTGACTTAATGAAAACACAGAGCCGTACATCTAAAAAAGATATGGCTTCTCTCTGGTGTGTGTTGGAATATATTCTTACAAAGTTTATTTCTGAGTCAAAGAAATCCATACATTTTGCAAAAGTTAAACTTTTTCATGTTAGTTTTCACATATATACACACCGTACAAGAATATGGTTTCTCTGCAGTGTGTGATCGCAGATGTGTTTTTCCGAATAAAAGTATATGGCTTCTCTCTCCCTTTTATTCTATTTTAGTTAGTTTGATCCTCGTGACCGCCGAGCCTGGAGAGGAAGGTTTCCATCAAGACTGACAGTCCCCACCCTCTTATAGAGGACTAATCAAAGGCCGTTAAAAATAAATCGGATGATGATGATGATGATGATGATGATTAGTTCTCAGAGATCTTTGATTGGTTTTGCCGGATCCCCGGACGAGGAGAGTAGAAAGTGGATCTTAGGTTTACTTTCGGCAGCCTCGTAACTCTTGCTTCCCTTATTTTGTCACATTTCACGAGCGATGTTTCTGACGAGGGAAGAATTGTTGTTTCCGGGGTCGAAATCTATCCACCAAACACTTATCGTTGGCTAGTTTTTAACCTTTAAGTAGGATTTTATTTTTTTTACATCAAGTGGCTTCATGCCCTGTCTGGAGCGATTTTTATAAAAAAAAAAAAAAGAAAGAAAAGAATGGCTATTTGTTTGTAAGCCATCCATTTTTTTAATCCATTTGTGAGTAAGATTTGGTTCTTTCCGGACATAATAAGTCTTTCCTCATCAAATGGAAATCTACCATTCTTGAGTCATTAGAGTGAAGCCTTCCTGTCTATCTATTCCTCGTTAAACTCATCCAGGAACTTCTCTGCTCTCTTATGTTGTTTCCATTCTTATTTTCTTGTCTCTATCTCTGCCTCTGTGTATTTCTTTCTTGCAATCCAGGTTGCTCATTCGTCATAGACCTCGGCTGTATTCTCCAGTATGACTCGACCAATGTTTTCAGCAAGCTTTCTGATTGAAGTTTGTTGCGATAAGTATTCATGACGATCCCTCACCATTCCCTGTGGAGATTTTCATGTACCGCCCTTATGATTACTATTGTGGTGCTCTCTATTTTTTTCATCATTTTAGGTCAGTTAATTTGAAGAGATCAAGGAGCCCCCTCTTGGGGCTAACACTTGATTTCCCTATGAGTAAAATTTATATCCGAGGGCTCTCTTAAGGAGAGATGTTGTCCCTTTTAGGGCTGCTATCTGTACTTCCCTACAGTTTTGTCTTCCACGGATTGTATCTTAGTATTTTCTTAGATTTGTTTTCATTAGACCAGTTACCCCCACCACAACCGGTATGATGTTTATTTCTTTTAGGGACCATGTTGTTTTTAAATCATTCTTGAGGTCCTGATATTTGCTTATTTTTTCGCGTTCGGCTCTCTTGTGTGTGTTAGCATATGTTTAACTAAAGTTACTTTCTGAGTATAAGAAGTGTCACATATTGTACAAGAATATGGCTTTTCTCCAGTGTGTGTTCGATTATGTACAACTAGTGAGCTTTTCAGGCTAAAAGAAGAGCCACACAGAGTACAAGAATATGGCTTCTCTCCAGTGTGTGTTCGCATATGTTTAACTAAACTTGTTTTCTCACTAAAAGAAAAGCCACACACTGTACAAGCACATGGTTTTTCACCGGTGTGTATTCGCATATGCGCAACTAATGAGCCTTTCTGACTAAAACAAGAACCACACACAATACAAGAATATGGCTTCTCTCCAGTGTGTGTTCGCATATGTTTAACTAAACTTGTTTTTTCACCAAAAGAAGAGTCACACACAGTACAAGCATATAGCTTCTCTCCAGTGTGTGTTCGCATATGTGCACTTAACGAGCCTTGCTGACTAAAAGAAGAGTCACACACAGTACAAGAATATGGCTTCTCTCCAGTGTGTGTTCGCATATGTTTAACTAATGTGTCTTTCCGACCAAAAGAAGAGCCACACACTGTACAAGAATATGGCCTATCGCCAGTGTGTGTCCGCATATGTTTAACTAAACTAGTTTTATCACGAAGAAAAGAACCACACAATGTACAAGAATATGGCTTCTCTCCAGTGTGTGTTCGCATATGTATAAGTAATGAGCTGTTCTGACTAAAAGAAGTGCCACACACTGCACAAGAATATGGCTTCTCTCCAGTGTGTGTTCGCATATGTCGCAACAAATGTGCACTCTGAGTAAAAGAGGAGCCACACACTTTACAAGAATATGGCTTTTCACCAGTGTGTGTTCGCATATGTCCAACTAATGTTTCTTTATGACTAAAAGAAGAGCTACATACTTTACAAGAATATGGCTTTTCTCCGGTGTGTGTTCGCATATGTTTTACTAATGTTGCTCTGTAGCGAAAAGAATATCCACACACTTTACAAGTATATGGCTTTTCTCCAGTGTGTGTTTTAACATGAGCAACTAACGTTTCTTGATGACTAAAAGAACAGCTACATGCTGTACAAGAATATGGGTTCTCTTCAGTGTGAGTTCCCATATGTACCAAAAGTTTTGAGTTACTTGAACAAGAATAGCCACATATTTGACAAGAATATGTGTTCTTTCTTTTTTTTTGGTTCATTTTACTTCAGGCGAAGTTCTAAAAAATCCTGGGGCTAACACTTAATCTCTATGAGATACATAGATATTTGAATATTCAATTAGAGTTCTCTTTTATCTCTCAAACGTTGAGTTAGTAAAGAAGTTAAGAACATTAATTTTCCTCTACCCAATTGACCAGTTGATTATGTTATAGTATATCTTTCTTGTGGTCTCTTGAGCTTACTGGATTCCAGATCAAGAATTCATCTAGTCTGGTGGAGTATCCAGCTAAGTGCTGTTACTTCAGGAACCATTACTTGGAGAAGATACACTATTCCTCAGATGAACAAGTGTATAGCCGTAGTGAGGGGATTTTATACTATTTTAATACTATTTTATTTTGAATATTTGGTCAGGGTTTACTTGTAGGGTGAAGTATCCTCATGTCAGGTTGTCCTGACAAACCCTTTAACAGAGAGACCGAAGACACTCAAAGAAAGTGTCTAGTAGGTAATTCAAACTCTCCAGTATATTCTTCCATGTGTCCAGCACAAATTGACTTATATTGTTTAAGAAAACTCACAAACTTTTGTTAGTTTTAATTGCTTTCTTATATTTAAAGGTTCTTCAAAATGATAAATCAGTTTCTGTAAGAATAGCTTATTTACACAAGATATGTTTAAGCATTTGGGTTTATCTTCTTTGTTTTACATTAAAATGATCGGAGATAATTCATGTTCATAACAATCTTAGATGAAACAGAAGATGAATATATAAATTTTTATATATAAATTCTTTCCCGTTTGTGACTTCCAATAAAAACAACTTGTGTTTTCACATATGTGCAACTAATCAGCTTTTCTGACTAAAAGAAGAACCACAAGAATATGACTTCTCTCTTTTTTGTTCCATTTTACTTCAGTCGAAGTTCTCAGAAATCAAGGGACTCCTTCCTGGGGCTAACACTTGATTTCTATATGAGATACATAGATATCCAAGTGTTCAACTAAAGTTGTCCTGACAAACCCCTGTACCGAGAGACCTTAGACTTCTCCAATGTGTGTTCGCATAATTAATGTGTCTTCCCAACTAAAAAGGAGAGCTACACATTGTACAAAAATATGGCCTATCTCATGCCAAGTTTCGCCTGACATTGAACAAAATTATTGCATTCAATATGAACGGATTTTCTCCATTATTTGTGACGTCTTATTTCAAATATTATTGAAAAGAGTTTTGTAAAACTTTGTGATTTCTTTAAATTTCCTCCTTAAAATTGAACAATTTGAGTTGAATATGAAAACGGACACGTAACGATTACAATTATTTCACAATTTGTCAGATTTGAATTTCCTCAATGGAATCAAGAGAAACCAATGACGTTTGTCACGATGATATTCATTCAATAATTGATATTTCTGTTATCTTCTTCTTGATTGTTGTTACATTCACATTCCACTCATCGATGCAATCGCGTGTGTTTTGTCAGCAAATGACGATCTATTGGAATTCATCGAACACGAGCATCTGTAAAGAAAAAATCAAATTCAAATTTCATTATTTATTCTTCAAATTCATAAGAATTCAATTTATTCGTCATCACAATAAGTAGGTAGAAATCATAACAGATTGTCCAAGTCGACAGAAATGTCTTCATCATATTCGGTTTAACATCTGTTGTACATACTAACCTATCTCTGGCCAGGTTTATATTTATCCCTCTATTTCACAAGTCGGTAAAAGAGAAACAGTCTACTTGATAATGGCTTCCTGTTTTGAATTCAGAAATAAATAACCGTTGAATAAAAGACATTTTCTTCTAGAATGTTCTTTTTAAAATCTTTTTTTTAACATAATTCACTCTAAACAAGGCAGGCCGCCACTGTAGACGTAAGGGGCTACTGAGAAAAAGGGTGAAAGTTTTTTTAGGGAGGTCAACTTAGCGAGATGTCTGTTCACATTGGTTTTAAATTTCTGCATATCAGTACCGTCAGGAAAACAGGGAGCAGGGAGGGAGTTCCAGAGTCCAGCAGCACGAGGAAAGAAGCTTTTGGAGTAGAAAGCTCTTCGGCATCTGGGGACCTCCACAGTGAATGGATGGGATTTGGCAGATTGTCAAGTTGGTCTAGTGAATTTATGTCGTGGGGGCACCAGAGCAGCAAGTTCATCAGACACAATCCATTGAAGTACTTGTAAAACAGGCACAAGGAAGCAACATTGCGGCGATGGGACAGGGGTTGGAGCTTGGTGGATAGTGAAGGACCTATTAAGTTGGTGACTCCTTTTTGGACATTATCTAAGAGGGAGAGACTAGTGGATGATGCCCCAGCCCAGATGTGGCAACAATACTCCATGCATGGACGGATGGTGGCTTTGGAGAGATATAGGATAATGTCAGGTGTGAGAAGTTTACTAGCACGGTAGAGGGAGCCCACCTTCTTTGCAGCAGCCTTGGCAATGTCTTCAATATATTTATTCCAAAAGTCCGGGCGTGGAGTTTAAATGATGAACTCTCAGGGAGGGTGGTATTTGGATACGTTATTATTTACATTGAACATATATATTATTATTACTATGATAGTTAATGTAGTTAAATTTTGTTGAATTTCTGTTTAGAAAAAAGTATAAGACTTTAAAAAATAAAATGAAGTATTTAAAAATTATTTTCAATATAAACTATTTAAAAAGGATTTTCAAACAAAAAACATTCCAATTATAAAAAATTAAATTCGAATTTCACAGTAATAATGTAGTGCATAAAGGTCTTCATAATATTCGGTTTAACGTCTGTTTTACATGCTAACCTATCTCTGGCCAGGTCTTTATTCATCCCTGTATTTCACAAGTCAGTAAAAGAGAAACAGTCTACTTGATGACGACGTCCTGTTTTGAATTCAGAAATAGACAGGTGGTGTTTATCAGAAAACAGCTAATTATAATAAAGAAGAAAAAATATATAGGAGCTACAGTGAGCCCATTCAAGAGTAGATACAGTGATCATATTTTGACATTTGAAAATGAAAAATATAAGAATAGTATTACATTATCTAAATATATATGTGAACAAAAATAAAACACATAAATACTAATGAGAATTTTAGATTTTCCCTATTTTGTCATTGCAAGAGCAGATAACCCTGGGCAGATCAATCATGGGTAAAAGAGAAACACTCTACTTGCTGATGGCTTCCTGTTTTGAATTCGGAAAGAGACAAGTGATGTTTATCAGAAAACCGTTCCTTATCATTTTCGTCCGCTTAGAGTTTGACGGCATTTTTTAAATTTTATTTGTTTGAACACGTGGAAATCAGTCACGGAGAAAATTTGCCAAGAAGTAATTCCAACATTAGACCTTAATTTTCGTCAAAAGAGTTATTTTTGAAACATGCGGCCTTCGTTTTTTAAACATTTGGTGAAGAGAGTTAGCCCTGGAATAAAAGATAATTTCTTCAGGAATGCCAATGGATAATGAATTTCCAATATATTCTGTATTGGATACGTTATTACTATGATGTTTAATATATTTAAATTTTGTTGCATTTTTATTTATAAAAAAAACTATTAGACGATTTAAAAAATAAAATAAAGTATTATTTTTTTAAGTTTCAATATAAACTATTTAAAAAGTAGTTGCACACAAAAAAAACATTCCAATTATAAAAAATAGTAAATAAACTATTTAAAAATATTTTCAAGACCAAAAGAATACAGCTATAAAAAAGTTTTATTTGATTATTTGTTAAAAATAAACATTTCAATTATAAAAGAAAGTTTTATTTGTAAAAAAAAACATTGCTAAAAAATACAAAATTTCAAATTATAAAAAGCAGTTTGATTTTCTTGTGTTCAAAAAAGTTGCAAATTATTAATGCCCCCCCCCCCAAATCCAATCTAAAATATATGATCACTGTATCTACTCTTGAATGGGCTCACTGTAGCTCCTATATATTTTCTTCTTTATTATAATGGACTTTTTTCTGATGAACACTGCTTGTCGATTTCCAAATTCAAAACCGGAAACTGTCATCAAGTAGACTGTTTAGCCTCAAGTCCACCCTTCTAACTTCCGCCCATGTTTTCTTCTTTCTGACCCAGGAACTCTCATTCATTCTTTCAATGTGACCAAACCAACAAAGTCTTCTGTTCTGCACACATCTCCCTATACTGTCAAGATTTAATCTTACTATGAAGTCATTAAATCTGTCTCTCTTTAAGACTCACATTCTACATCCATCTCATATCATTTCTCTCCATGCAACGCATGTCCTCAACCCTGACTGGCCATGTTTCACTTCCCTACAGCATCAAACTGTATATATGTCTGATAGACTCTTGCCATGGTCGACAATGGTAACACTCTGCTGGTTAGTAATGGCAGAGGTTTCCTAAATTTACTCCATCCACTCCTAACTCTTGCGGTCCTGGGTATGACCTTAAAAGACATCCAGTGGTGAGGCCTCCATTTGGGAGCTCTGGGAATGTGGAGTTTCCCCTTAGTTGCCACTGCTCCCAGGTCCACTCTGGCCCAGAGTGGTAGTACCTGTAAGGGCCCCATCTATAGGTCAAATAGAACCTACTGGCGCTACCAGATCAAGCTGTCTGAAGATACCGGCTTCCTGACTTAAAATGCACCAAACATTGATGTTATTGTTTTTTTTTTACTTTCTCTTTGCAAAACTCAATCATGTTCTACAAAGCTAAAAACAAAAACATTTTTCCTCTACAAAACAGCCAAACGCCATGAATAAATATTTGAAGATATAAAGAACTTGAAGCATAAAAACTGTTACCAGAATGACCGGATTCGGCATTAAATAACCCGAATTAATCCAATCAAGAGGACTGTTCGTTTTGAAATGAAAAAAAATTTTTTGTAGAAGAGCTCCAATAGTGTAAGGGGCAGACAACTCTTTAATACCTGTTCGTTTTGAAATGAAAAAAAAAATACTGTTGATTTTCACAAATTGTTATTTCTTCGATAAATGTTCTATTAATTAATTGTATTACTTCTTAGTTCAAAAATGCATATTTTCATTTTCGGAGAAAAAAAACTCAAGGTGCATCTATAAATAGTAATGAAAAAGTAAAATCTTTTGTCTGACGAAATAGTTGTATCGGTTGTCGTCAGATTCAGTAAAAGTTGGAACAGCTTCGGCTTTCTCCGTTCGTAGTATGAACGGCTTACGTCACGACTGGCAATCTATTAGTGCCTATTCGGAATTAACACTAACATTAAATACTAGGTACGTGCAAAATCAATGGCCGATTCCCAAAATGTAAAAACATTTTGACCCCCCCTTCACTTAAAAATTCACTAAAATTCAGGAAATCAACCAATTTTACTGAAATTTTCAATATTTATTAAGCAACAATCACAGAATATAATGAAACCATTATTGTTTTTTTAAATCTTAGTGAAAATGTATTATTTTTTTAAAACAAAATACACCTTTACTAAACTTATATTTTTATATATTAATAAAAAAAAATGCATTAATTATTTTTTGTTTTTTATGAAAATAAAGCATTGTAGATGTTAACATAAAAAAAAATGTTTTTAAATATTACGAAAAAGGCCCCTAAATACGGTGTTAACAAAATCACTATAGCTCAAAGAAAAATTAATTTTTTGAATTAGCGATATTATTATTGAATAAAGCATTGTTTAATCAATATTTTCACCAAAAAAATAATATAATTGCAAAAAATATTTCATGTGATTTTAATGATTAGAGTTTCTGGAAAAATAAAAAATGCGACATAATTATATTTCCTTTTCATACATAAACGTGGCATCATCAGCACAAGATTTTTTTATAATCTTGAAAATAAACCAAAAATTGACAAATTTGACACCGAGGAACTTAACTAAAAAAAAGAATTTTAAAAATTGGATAATTTTTACTAACGATTCACTTTGATTGGTATGGTAGTCTTGTTCTGTAATAACCACCTGGGATTAGCCTTCCAACAATCACTCACTTTTACACCGCCCTCAAAATTTTATTTTTAGAGATTCAACAATTTCGTTAATTTCACAATTCATCGTCAATTATTTGGAAAGATTTGTATTTGTTTTGTCTTTTTTTCATTAATAAATATTTAAGAAATTAAAAACAATTATTTATTAATAAATAAAGAGAATTCAAACATGACATTTTCTTTCAAAATAAGCATTTTTTTATTATAACAAAATAAGGGTACTTAAATTTGTTTATTACCTTAAAAAGAATAAAGAAATTAATGGATAATAATTTTTCAACTTCTATAAACTATTACAAAACCATTTTTATATATAAAGTTAAAAATGATAAATTATGACATTTTTGTCTTCCATATATTTTGCATAGCGATAGTCAATTGGTAAACAAAGTCCTTCACCGATTAAGTGATGGCGGATTTTACTAATTTATGACTTCTGGGGGAATAATTTTGCTAATTTTTAGTGAAACGTGGAATTTTTTTTTTTTTAATTCAGTGTCTTATGACTTTAATTTAATAATTATCTTTGAAATAGTTCTCCAAAACTTATATTTATCTTTCAAGGGATTTTTACAAGTAATTTTTTCAAAGTTCAAAATTCACTGAATTTTTGGGGTTTTTAGCAGCCGTGATTACATATTTCATTATAATTTATTTTTCACACATAAATATGCAGTTTTTTTTTCGTTTAGAGATTAAGTTTAGGCTTTTATCTTTCAAACATAATCAAAATTTACACGGAAACTAATTGAATAATTAATAATAAGCGCTTTTTAATAAGCATAGTCCGTATAAGAGACCGCCATTTTTGCACGTACCTATAAAATACTAAGCTATTTTATTATATTTTTATAAAAAATCAAAACATATTATGTTGCTTTTTCACAAAATACAAGACATTTCAGAACTTTATTTATATCAATAAAAAGAAGACATTTCAACATATTTGATTCATAAAAACAGATTTATTAAAGATTTGTTATATTTTAATTTAAAAAAAAAGTTATTTTATACTAAAAATACAATTCTAAATTTTTTCGTTAAAAAAAAGTTTTTTTTATATCATTTATGATCATCCGTACTTGAAATTTACTGCAGGATAACCCGAAGGTCAGCGGGATCGCGAACCCTTCCGGGGAGCCAATTTTTCCTTTCAGCAAATTTAAATTATAAAGTTTTACATGAAAAAAGATTTGTTACTTTTATTATGACCTGAGAGAAAGTCTATTGATTGCGGTTATGAATTCGAAATCGCGGCACGCTGACTCAGAGTCTAATGTTTTTCTGGAGTGCTAATTATTTTTATTTGCATTTTAAATATTAAACAATGTGGTGCTTGTACAGAGAAGCGTCCGTATAAAATTATCAATACCACACAAAAAAAAAACGTTATTATATACTTATGCAGCAGATTTAAATAAGTATCCTCACCAAAAAGTAGGAAAAATGATCGAGTAAAATTTTAATTAAAAATAAAAATCAGTTTCATCGTATTTTGATGAATGCAATTGATTTATTACTTGTTAATATAGCAGATTGAGTTATCTCCCCCTGAATTTCGTTTTTTTTTTTTTTCGCTTGAATCAATGGCCGAACTCGATTAAACGATATAACGGATTTTTATTTTTTATTACAATTCTACCCGATAGTTTTTGATAATTTTTGGTGTACAAACCTATTTTTGCTTGATACATAAATATTTCAAAGATTTTTCCAGTTAATTTAATTGGAAGTGCGATTTTCAGCGTTTTTTATTTTATTTTATTTTAATATGTACGCTAATCTGTGCAAGCACCCGAAAATGTCATTAAATGTTACAACGCAAAAAGTAAGAAAAATTGGGGAAAATCTTACCTTTTATTGAAGGAAATTGAATGTGAAAAAGTGAAAAAGAAAGCAAAAAAAAAAAATGGGATGATTTCCTTTTGTTTTGAAAAGAGGAAAATTTGTTTTCATCGGTTTGTTGTGATTTCTTAGTCTTAAATCGACACAATTACTCTATTTTGTGCGTCTAATTCATTAAACAATAAAAGAAAAGTAAAAAAAAGGAGAAACGCCATTTAAATGTGAAATTATTTAAAGAAAACATTTCAACTGACAAAAATGGAAGGTCATCATGAAGCGGTGTAAATCATTATTATGTTCCTTGTGTGAAAAAGTCCGTCCATTAGTTTGTATGAATTGCTATCAGTTTTCTTTAGAGCGTATTTACCCATTCTCAAGACTGGAATAATTAAACACGAATAAGAATGTGGTTCAAGATACTGTGATAATTTGCTTTGCAGATTAGCGGTTTGGAGACTAAACATAGGTGGCTCTGGTTGGTAGGCAATTTGCATAGCTGGTAGGTTTATGGGAATGACATCCTAATATTTTATCATCGGCGTAAACAAAAAAAAAAAACAGAAGCCAACCCGAATTCACTTCAACAACAAAAAGCTAAAACTGGGGCCATAAAAATCAGCTCCCAGAGACAATCTAACAAAAAGGTGCAAAAAAGCCAAAAATGTTGATCACGTGGGATGCTCTCAACTACGTCGGCCAAACCACTAGTCAAACAATATAAAAGCAGATTGTGCAACAAAATCTGTTTCTTTCCTCTTTCTCTCGCCTCTCGTACACTTAACAGAGAACACAAATTTCGGCTACCCCCTGCCTTTGGGGAGGGGGTGCCAGCGCGTCAGATCACTACTAAACACACAAACACACTCACACGCACACAAACACACTCACACACGCACACACACACACACACACAAAGACTTACACTCCTAACGCATACAACCACACACTGCTCACAAAGACACACACACATACGAATGCCTAAACAACTTATCAACTCACGTGCACGCACACACATTTGTACAACCACGAACAAAAGGCGACACGCACATGCACACACTTTGACATACTAACACCAAACCCCACACATGGCTACACACACACATACAAACATGGTCACACACACGACTTTCTACTATTCCCGCAACGAACATTTCCAACTAACATTTTACCATGTAAGATTTATAAATATATAAATATTTTGTGTTACTTTTAAACTACGATTTATTCTTCTTTCAACTTATGCATTCCTTATCTATCATGTTTATCTGTTTTTACTTTTTGAAACATTTCTTCAACAATTCTAATGTAAGCGTGGATCTTAGCATATTCTCTAAGACACAATATCTTACTAAACTAACGTCCGCGCTCCTACAGGTTTATTAGTATGAAAACTAATCTTTTAATATTGAAGAGCTCAGTTGATTTCTGGTCAGCAACAGTGGACAATGGATAGTGAAAAGTGAGCAACGGACAGTGAACAGTGGAAAGTGAGCAGTTGACAGTGAACAGTGAAAAGTTAGCAGTGAAAAGTAGGCAGTTGACAGTGAACAGTGAAAAATAAGCAGTTAACAGTGAGCAGTGAAAAGTTAGCAGTTGACAGTGAACAGTGAAAAGTAAGCAGTGAAAAGTGAGAAGTTGACAGTGAACAGTGAACAGTGAAAAGTGAGCAGAGAAAAGTGAACAGTGAAAAGTGAGCAGTTGACAGTGAACAGTGAAAAGTTAGCAGTGAAAAGTAGGCAGTTGACAGTGAACAGTCGAAAAATAAGCAGTTAACAGTAAGCAGTGAAAAGTGAGCAGTTGACAGTGAACAGTGAAAAATTAGCAGTGAAAAGTGAGCAGTGAAAAGTGAGCAGTGAAAAGTGAACAGTGAAAAGTGAGCAGTGAAAAGTGAGCAGTGAACAGTGAGAAGTTGACAGTGAGCAGTTTACAGTGAACAGTGGACAGTAAACAATTGACAGATAGCAGTGGACAGTAAACAGTGGACATTGAAAAGTGAGCTATTATAAATAAGCAGTGAAAAGTGAGCAGCTGACAGTAAACAGTGGACAGTAAACACTGAAAAGTGAAAAGTGAACAGTGAAAAGTGAGCATGTGATAGTAAGCAGTTGACAATGAACAGTGGACAGTGAACAGTGGAAAATCAGTAGTGAAAAGTGAGCAGTGATAAGTGAGAAGATGACAGTGAGCAGTGAAAAGTTAGCAGTGACAGTGAAAAATGACAAGTGAGCAATTGAAAATGAGCAGTGGACAGTGATCAGTGGACAGTAAACACTGAAAAGTGAACAGTGAAAAGAGAGCAGTGAAAATTGAGCAGTTGACAGTACACAGTGGAGAGTGAACAGTAAAAAGGGAACAGTGAGCAGTTGACAGTGAACAGTGGACAGTCAACAGTAGACAGTCAACACTGAAAAGTGAGCAGTGAGCAGTTGACAGTGAACAGTGGATAGCAAACACTGAAAAGTGACCAGTGAAAAGTGAGCAGTAGACAGGGAACAGTTGACAGTGAACAGTGAAAAGTGAGCAATTGTAAAAAGACTAACGAAAAGTGAACAGTGAACAGTGGACAGTGAAAAGTGAGCAATTGTAAAATGAGCAGTGTAAAAGTGAGCCAATGAAAAGTTGGCAGTTGACAGTGAACAGTGGACAGTGAACAGTGAAAAGTGACCAATTGTAAAATGAGCAATGAAAAGTGAACAGTGAATAGTGAACAGTGAAAAGTGAGCAGTTGACAGTGAACAGAGGACAGTGAACAGTGAAAAGTGAGCAATTGTAAAATGAGCAGGGAAAAGTGAGCAGTGAATAGTAGACAGTGAAATGTGAGCAATTGTAAAATGAGCAATGAAACGGGAACAGTGATAAGTGAGCAGTGAAAAGTGAGCAGTTGACAGTGAACAGTGGACAATGAACAGTGAAAAGTGAGCAATTGTAAAATGAGCAACGAAAAGTCAGCAGTGAAAAGTGAACAGTGAAAAATGAGCAGTTGACAGTGAACAGTGAAAAGTGAGCAATTGTAAAATGAGCAATGAAAAGTGAGCAGTGAAAAGTGAACAGTGAAAAGTGAGCAATTGTAAAATTAGCAAAGAAAAGTGAGCAGTGAAAAGTGAACAGTGAAAAGTGAGCAGTTGACAGTGAACAGTGAACGGTTAAAAGTGAGCAATTGTAAAATGAGCAATGAAAAGTGAACAGTGAAAAGTTTACAGTTGACAGTGAACAGTGGACAGTGAACAGTTGACAGTGAACAGTGAAAAGTGAGCAATTCTTAAATGAGCAATGTAAAGTCAGCAGTGAAAAGTTTACAGTTGACAGTGAACAGTGGACAGTGAACAGTTGACAGTGAACAGTGAAAAGTGTGCAATTATAAAATGAGCAATGAAAAGTGAGCAGTGAAAAGTGAGCAGTTGACACTGAACAGTCGCCAGTTAAAAGTGACTAATTGTAAAATAGGCAAGGAAAAGTGAGCAGTGAAAAGTGAACAGTGAAAAGTGAGGCAATTGTAAAATGAGAAATGAAAATTGAGCAGTTGACAATGAACAGTGGACAGTGAGCAATTCTAAAATGCGCAATGTAAAGTCAGCAGTGAAAAGTGAGCAGTTGACAGTGAACAGTGGACAGTGAACAGTTGACAGTGAACAGTGAAAAGATCGCAATTGTAAAATGAGCAATGAAAAGTGAACAGTGAAAAGTGAGCAGTTGACACTGAAGAGTTGCCAGTTAAAAGTGACCAATTGTAAAATGAGCAAGGAAAAGTGAGCAGTGAAAAGTGAACAGTGAAAAGTGAGACAATTGTAAAATGAGAAATGAAAATTGAGCAGTTGACAATGAACAGTGGACAGTGAGCAATTCTAAAATGAGCAATGTAAAGTCAGCAGTGAAAAGTGAGCAGTTTACAGTGAACAGTGGACAGTGAACAGTTGACAGTGAACAGTGAAAAGATCGCAATTGTAAAATGAGCAATGAAAAGTGAACAGTGAAAAGTGAGCAGTTGACACTGAACAGTCGCCAGTGAAAAGTGACCAATTGTAAAATGAGCAAGGAAAAGTGAGCAGTGAAAAGTGAACAGTGAAAAGTGAGCAGTTGACAGTGCACAGTTGACAGTGAACAGTTGACAGTGAACAGTGAAAAGTGAGACAATTGTAAAATGAGAAATGAAAATTGAGCAGTTGACAGTGAACAGTGGACAGTGAACAGTTGACAGTTGACAGTGAACAGTGAAAAGTGTGCAATTGTAAAATTAGCAATGAAAAGTGAGCAGTGAAAAGTGAGAAGTTGACAGTGACCAGTGGACAATGAACAGTTGACAGTGACCATGGAAAAAGTGAGCAATTTTTAAATGAGCAATGAAAAGTGGGCAGTGAAAAGTTTACAGTGAAAAGTGAACAGTTGACAATGAACAGTTTACAGTGAACAGTGAAAAGATCGCAATCGTAAAATGAGCAATGAAAAGTGAGCAGTGAAAAGTGAACAGTGAAAAGTGAGCAGTAGACACTGAACAGTGGACAGTGAACAGTGAAAAGTGAGACAATTGTAAAATGAGCAATGAAAAGTCAGCAGTGAAAAGTGAACAGTGAAAAGTGAGCAGTTGACAGTGAACAGTGGACAGTGAACAGTGAAAAGTGAGACAATTGTAAAATGAGCAATGAAAAGTGAGCAGTTGACAGTTAACAGTGGACAGTAAACAGTGAAAAGTGAGCAGTGAAAAGTGAACAGTGAAAAGTGAGCAATTCAAAAATGAGCAATGAAAAGTGAGCAGTGAAAAGTGAACAGTGAAAAGTGAACAGTGAAAAGTTAGCAGTTGACAGTGAACAGTTGACAGTGAACAGTTGACAGTCAACAGTGAAAAGTGAGCAATTGTAAAATGAGCAATGAAAAGTTAGCAGTTGACAGTGGACAGTTGACAGTGAACAGTGAAAAGTGAGCAATTGTAAAATGAGCAATGAAAAGTGAGCAGTTGACAGTGGACAGTTGACAGTGAACAGTGAAAAGTGAGCAATTGTAAAATGAGCAATGAAAAGTGAGCAGTTGACAGTGGACAGTTGACAGTGAACAGTGAAAAGTGAGCAATTGTAAAATGAGCAATGAAAAGGTAGCAGTGAAAAGTGAACAGTAAAAAGTTAGCAGTTGACAGTGAACAGTGGACAGTGAACAGTTGACAGTGAACAGTGAAAAGTGAGCAATTGTAAAATGAGCAATGAAAAGTTAGCAGTGAAAAGTGAACAGTGAAAAGTTAGCAGTTGACAGTGAACAGTGGACAGTGAACAGTTGACAGTCAACAGTGAAAAGTGAGCAATTGTAAAATGAGCAATGAAAAGTGAGCAGTTTACAGTGGACAGTGTAACGATGTTATCGTTTCGTTTTGTGACCAACTCTAGTTTTGTAACAACCGCGCATGTGCACTTCAATAAAAGCTTCCATGTATATTTTTAAAACCAACAACACGCGTCTCTCGTTTGTCTTTACCAATAAACCCCTCAATACGAGCAAACACAGTGTGACATGGTGGCAGCGGTGAGATATAAAGAAAAATAAGAGAAAACAACGATAAAAGTAAGACATTATATTTTTTCTTTTCGAACCAAAGCTTCATAAAACTTCACACACACACGCTCGTCGAAGCTCGGAACAGAACTCTCGCACACACATAACAACACTACTACTACTATGGCTAATATATCTATACCAGTTCCCATTCTTGACTGGGACTCTTCGCCTAACATTGCAGAGTCATTCAAGATATTCCAACAACGTTTTGAACTTTATTTCACAGCGAAGGGAACTAAAGAAGAAGAGAAAGTGCCTATCGTTCTACTCGCAACTGGCGAGGAAGGAATTCGTAGATACAACAGTTGGTCTATGTCAAGCGAAGACCTGAGAGACGCCGACAAAATTTTCAACAACATTTATGGAGCATCTGGAACCGGCAACCAACCACCGTATATGTAGGCTCGAACTCGGTAGATACCTACAAAAGCCTACCGAGACGACCGACATATTTCTAAACAGGTGTCGCTTACAGGCGAAGAAATGCGACTTCACAGCCCATGAAATGAACGAACGTTTAGTAGAAATACTGATAGCCAACACGCCCATACCGGACTTACAAAAAGAACTGTTAAACAAACCGAAGGGCTACACAATAGAAGAGGCTGTGAAATTAGCACGCACATATGAGGCTTCAGCCGTGTATATAAACAAAATACACCAACTACATGGCCTGTCACAGATAGACACCATAAATCGCGGTGGTCGCGAACGCCAGGAAGGCAACAGAAATACCAGCAACTTATATAAAAATTGTGGACGGGACCATCGTTTTGGCAAGGAGCATTGCCCTGCCAAGAACGACATATGCAGTTCCTGCGGAAAAATGGGCCATTGGGCCAAATTATGCTTCTCAGTGGGACTCAGACCCAGGAAACAAGGAAAATCCTGGCACAAAAGCCGTAGCCAGTCAAGGCACAGACAACATGAAACAGGCCGAAAAGTCGACAGTGTTGCTGAACATGACGACCGAGCCACAACAAACCTACATGCGGCGATGGAGCACCTCACATTCAGCACTATTAACAGTGAACATTCACTGCATAAACAAAAAACAACACAAAATGAAGCATTTGTCAATATCAACGTTATATTGACAGACCACCCAGGTACGCACAGCCTCAAACTGAAGGTAGACACAGGTGCACAAGCAAACACACTACCTTTACGCATATTCCGCAGTATGTGCCCCTCCGCCATAAACGAAGATGGAAACCCAATATCTGGATCACTAAACCCAACGAAATGCGTACTGACAGCATACAACAACACTGAAATAAAATGCCATGGCACCACAAACATCAGGTGCAAATACAAGGACTCCTCATGGCTCAACACTCAATTTTATGTGGTCAACACTCCAGGACCAGCTATACTGGGCCTGCCAACATCTGTAGCATTTAACGTTGTGACAATGAACTGTGCCATATCCGTTCAGCAACAACCTATCAACAGCATAGATGATCTGATACGTTTACACCCCGACAGATTCGACCGCATTGGCGAGTTCAAGAAAACACACAAGCTCACTGTCAACCCTAACATCCCATGCCACATAGACGCACCGAGAAGAACGCCAATAGCCATGCGTGAAAAGATCAAGGCTGAACTAGACAAGATGGAGTCACAGAATGTCATTCGTTGTATTGAGGAGCCAACAGACTGGGTAAGCTCCCTTACATATGTAACCAAACGCGACAACACAATAAGGGTCTGCTTAGACCCAAGGGCACTAAACAAAGCCCTAATGCGGCCATATCATCAAATTCCAACAGTTGAGGAACTCAATCACCGGTTTGCAGGTGCAAAATACTTCTCAAAACTGGATGCTAAGGCAGGATACTGGTCTATAAAGCTTGACCAGGAAAGCCAGATCCTGACCACTTTTCAAACACCATTTGGAAGGTACTGCTTCCAAAGACTTCCATTTGGTTTAAACGTGAGTCAAGACATCTACCAGCTTGAGATGGACAGAATACTTGAGAAGTGCACAGGAGCATGCGGTATAGCGGATGATATTGTTGTATATGGCTCAACAGAACGCAAACATGACAACAACCTAAGGCACCTCATGGAAGTCGCCACACAAGAGGGCCTCACAATGAATTCCAAGAAATGCGAGATAAAACGCCAGGAAATCTCCTTCTTCGGAAATATATACACTCATACTGGAATGAAACCTGACCCAGCAAAGGTACGAGACCTACAGGAAATGCCAGAACCACGCAATAAAACAGAACTGCAACAGTTCTTAAGTGTAATGACATACCTATCCCGTTTTATTAAGGATTTCAGCTCAAAAACCACTGTATTACGTGACTTACTTCACAAAGAGTCAGAATTCCAATGGGAGCCACACCACCAGACGGTTTTCAAAAACCTGAAGAGTGAAGTATCTGAAACATCCCTACTTCACTACTTTGACCCCAAGCGCCCAATCTACATGCACTGTGACGCAAGTCTTCATGGAATAGGCGCAGCGCTTCTACAACCAGACGCAGCTGGCAATTTAATGCCTGTCTTATACGCAAGCAAGAGTCTGACACAAACAGAACAAGGATACGCATGTATCGAGCGGGAACTACTGGCAATCGTGTTTGGCACACATAGATTCCACACATATTTATACGGTCATGGTTTCCAAATTATCACTGACCATAAACCTCTTGTCATGATCATTGACAAACCTCTCACCTCAGCTCCAGCTCGCCTACAACGAATGCTTATCCAGCTACAGGGATATAATTTCAGATTATCCTACAACAAGGGATCCGAAAACATATTGGCTGATGGGTTATCACGCCTGCCATCACCTGGTAATTCGGACCCTATCGATCTGGATGTTCGAGTTGACACCATTCGTTTCTCTGCTGACCGCATTGAAAAACTGAGAGACTGCACAACAGCCGACCCTCTGCTTAACCAGCTAAGAGATACCATTGTCACGGGATGGCCTGAGACAATCAAGCAACTGCCTACCGATATCAGAGAATTCTGGAGCCTAAGAGATCAGCTATCAATTGATGACGGCCTTATCCTTAAAGGACAACAAATTGTCATTCCTCAGACCCTCCAAGAAGATATCCTAAAGCAACTCCACACTGCTCACTTAGGACAGGAGAAAACCAAACTCCTAGCCAAAGACACTGTCTATTGGAAAAATATAAACAGAGACATCGAGCAATTCACAAGCTCATGTAGCATCTGTCAACAACATCAGCCATCACAAATGTCAGAGCCTCTTCTGCAGCACGACATTCCAACAAAGCCATGGGACGTAGTTGGAACAGACTTGTTCGAGCTCCATGGATATCAATGGCTGATCATAGCAGACTACTACTCCAAGTACCCTGTCATCAAACAGTTACTTGCCCAATCACCAAGCAGTGTTATCGTAAAAATAATGCAACAAACCTTCGCGGAGTTTGGCATACCGTCAAAAGTGGTTAGTGACAACGGGCCGCACTTCTCAAGCGCCCTTTACCACGAATTTGCCACAGAATGGGGTTTCAACTATCAGACCACCTCACCTCGAAGACCACAGGGAAATGGTTTCATAGAGCGCCAGATAAGGACCATCAAGACCATCCTCAAAAAGGCCAAGCAATCTGTGACAACACCGAAATTGCAATGTTGCACTGGTGCTGCACACCTATCTCAAACGCCATATCCAGCCCCGCACAGCTACTCATGGGTAGACGAATCCAATCCCCAATTGCAACAAAAATAGAAAACAACCACCAAGATCAGGATCAAATATATGATGCTTTTAAACAAAGGCAACATAAGCAAAAGAAATATTTTGACCAGCATGCACTCAAGGAAGACCTACCACCTCTATATCCTGGCCAGAGGGTAAGAGCACAAAACCCTACACACGGAAACTGGGACCTAGCAACCGTAGTATCTCAAGCAGATGGTCCCCGATCATATCTCCTAAAAACTGCAAACGGATATGTGCTACGGAGAAACCGGCAGCATATTAGGAGTGCTCCAATAAGGCCAACCCCACCACAAACGCCAAAGCATGTAACATTTGCAGAACCACCTGTATGTACAACTCAGTCTTCACAAAGAGACTCCCAACAATACACTCGCAGTGGCAGGATGGTACGACCACCATCAAAAATGAACTTGTGAACATTTTCTAGAGAATTATAGCAAGCAATTCATGGGGCAGAATAATCCCCTGCTTCGCTGTAGCTATTCAGGCAGTCTACCCTGAATTAGCCCTTACCTTTTTATTATATATTGAATATGCTCAATATCATAATCTTCATATTGGTAAAGGGGGGATGTAACGATGTTATCGTTTCGTTTTGTGACCAACTCTAGTTTTGTAACAACCGCGCATGCGCACTTCAATAAAAGCTTCCATGTATATTTTTAAAACCAACAACACGCGTCTCTCGTTTGTCTCTACCAATAAACCACTCAATACGAGCAAACACAGTGTGACAGACAGTTGACAGTAAACAGTGAAAAGTGAGCAATTGTAAAATGAGCAATGAAAAGTTAGCAGTTAACAGTGAACATTGAAAAGTGAGCAATTGTAAAATGAGCAATGAAAAGTTAGCAGTTAACAGTGAACAGTTGACAGTGAACAGTGGACAGTGAGCAATTCAAAAATGAGCAATGAAAAGTGAGCAGTGAAAAGTGAACAGTGAAAAGTTAGCAGTTGACAGTGAACAGTTGACAGTGAACAGTTGACAGTCAACAGTGAAAAGTGAGCAATTGTAAAATGAGCAATGAAAAGTGAGCAGTTGACAGTGGACAGTTGACAGTGAACAGTGAAAAGTGAGCAATTGTAAAATGAGCAATGAAAAGTGAGCAGTTGACAGTGGACAGTTGACAGTGAACAGTGAAAAGTGAGCAATTGTAAAATGAGCAATGAAAAGTGAGCAGTTGACAGTGGACAGTTGACAGTGAACAGTGAAAAGTTAGCAGTTGTAAAATGAGCAGTGAAAAGTCAGCAGTGAAAAGTGAACAATGAAAAGTGAGCAATTGTAAAATGAGAAATGAAAAGTTAGCAGTTAACAGTGAACAGTTGACAGTGAACAGTGGACAGTGAGCAATTCAAAAATGAGCAATGAAAAGTGAGCAGTGAAAAGTGAACAGTGAAAAGTTAGCAGTTGACAGTGAACAGTTGACAGTCAACAGTGAAAAGTGAGCAATTGTAAAATGAGCAATGAAAAGTGAGCAGTTGACAGTGGACAGTTGACAGTGAACAGTGAAAATGAGCAATTGTAAAATGAGCAGTGAAAAGTCAGCAGTGAAAAGTGAACAGTGAAAAGTGAGCAATTGTAAAATGAGAAATGAAAAGTGAGCAGTTGACAGTGAACAGTGGACAGTCAACAGTGAAAAGTGAGCAATTGTAAAATGAGCAGTGAAAAGTGAACAGTGAAAAGTGAGCAATTGTAAAATTAGTGAGCAGTTGAGAGTGAACAGTGGACAGTCAACACTGAAAAGTGAAAAGTGAGCAGTGAAAAGTGGGCAGTTGAAAAGTGAGCAGTGAAAAGTGAACAGTGAAAAGTGAGCAGTTGACAGCGAACAGTGGACGGTCAACACTGAAAAGTGAAAAGTGAGCAGTTGACAGTGAACAGTGGACAGTGAACAGTAGAAAAGTGAACAGTAGAAAAGTGAGCAGTGAAGAAAAATATTGCATATCTATAAATAAAGCAAATAAACAAATTCACTTAATAAGAAAAAGGTGAGTCAACGAATTATCTGCATTTTCATTGGTTAGAAAAAATTAACTGAGATTCTTAATGTCTGAAATCTGCTGACTTAAGGGAGTCGAAGAAGAAAGTCCCATTGAAGTCAAAGTGTAAACGGTTCCCTGATTGAGTTTCAAAGTTTATCTAGTTTGAGAAGTAAGGGGAGAAGATGTCCTTCTTGACTGAGGCCATTTTTTATTTTTGTTTCGTCCAGAGTGTCCCTTTTGCGAAGCTGGATATCGTCCACCTAAAAAGAGCCGACCTTGTGTCAAACTTTGCCCTCGTGGGGAGGCAAGCAAATAGGGACTGCAACAGAGCTTGTATAGGGTGGGCCAAAATAAGGGTCCTATCTTTAAATTTGAATAACTTGAATTTGAATAACTTCCACAAAATAAAAGTTAAACTCACCAAACTTTATGTGTGTGTAGACTGACCCTTCCGAGATTTTTTGAAATAAACAAAACAAATTTTAGCCGAAAAACACTTCTTAAAACTTACAAAAACTAAAGTATTGTTTTTTACACTGTTTTGAGTTTTTTTAAGCAAAAAGAATGTTTTCTAAATGAGGGTACGTTCCTTAGGGCTAATACGGCTCATGCTTGCTTCGGAAGGGGTCCTTTACTTATTCTATAAAAAAAAAAAAAAAAATCAATAAATAAAAAAGTTATGAATTTTAAAAAATAGGACCCTTATTTTTGCCCACCCTGTATATATATATATATATATATATATATATATATATATATATATATGTGTGTGTGTGTGTGTGTGTGTGTGTGTGTGATCAGCAAAGAGAGAAAATGCTCTGACGTAATGGAAATTGAAAAAGGAAAACCAAAGAATATTATTTATGTATTCATCAACGTTTCGTCTTTATTGTAAGACTTCCTCAGGATGATTATTTTGGTACAGAATGTTTTGCCCGCTATTTATATATATGTATATATATATGAGGATAAAATACACAATATATCATAAAATGAAATGCTGTGGAGACAGTATGTGTGAAATAGACAAAAAGCTGGATATCGTCCACCTAAAAAGAGCCGACCTTGTGTCAAACTTTGCCCTCGTGGGGAGGCAAGCAAATAGGGACTGCAACAGTGCTTGTATATGTTCAATGTTTATGACTCTGCTGAACGTGTATTGCCGATTGTGTGCACCTCTAATTGCAGCGCTCAACTCGTGAATTGAAGACGATGGCTCAAGATGTCAATGGCTTTGCTTGATTGAAGAGTGAGCAGACTTGAACAACACATTTGTTCAGCCATTGTCAACATAATCAAGACCTGCAATCAATTCTCAATTGCTCTCAATTTCATTTTCAGATCAATCAGAATTACAGGATGGGCCCTACAGAGCAGAGGCAAAAGGAATAGACTTCCCACTGTATTTATATCTATACTATTAAAATGGTATGGTGTTTGGGAGTCTGTCTGTTCGCACGCAAAAAAGAAACATGTGATTGGTTGACAAAAAAAGGAATAGGCAGGGTACACATTACTAAGGCAGTAGGTTTTACGATGTCAATATCAGAGTTCGAATCCCATGTAAGTTTAAAGGATTTTTTTTTTTTTAACTGGATACATGTTTTATAAATTTTAAGAAACTAGAATAGGGACCCAAATCTTTGTATATATTAAATATTAAATTGTTTTTAACACCAATACGTAGTAACAAACAAAATAAATTGTTTTGGACTGTTAAAGTAATTTCCAACGCCATTGATAATGTTTACCCATCCATTTATTTATTTATTTTTTTATTATCGCTTATGTTTGAATTCATGTTTTGAGACATGACATAAATCGTAAATCTATGACGTCGTGCCAAAGCTATAATTATTTTGTTACGGTAATGTTTTAAGCTCTATTTATAAATAAGTCCAAATACGTCAGTTGGCAGAACCTCAGACTGAAGATCTCCAGGTTTCGGTTTCCGGACAGAGCGAATCCGCTTTATTTGTTGAGAATTTGTTATTTATTATTAATGCAATATTTTTCATTTCTAAAGTAGTTAAGGTCTCTGATATTTCGAAATGAGGTGTATTTATTATTGTTGTAGACCCGTGCTAGGGGTCACAAAGAAATACACCACAAATAGTGACAGGGTTAAAATATAACAATGTATTTATCATAAAGCAATACAGAACGCCACTAATGTGGTAGGAGATGAACGGGTTCATAACATGCGGTAAAACATGGTATGAAAGTATCTGCTGAGTCTCTGCAACCAATGAAAGTCGTTATTTAACGCCTACCAACAATAGGAGTATGTGACACAAGGTCGGGAAAGTGGGATTTGAAAAGCCAGCGCCCGAGAAGGTGAGCGCTCTGGCCATTAAAAATTGCCTGGACAGCCCCGTCGGCATTCCCTGGTAGGGGCGCCTCAAGCAGTAAGCCATAAACTCACTCCTCCCCAAAGAGGGGAGGCAAAGCCTGGGAGGGTGGATCTCCTAGAACCGCACAGGACAGACCCACAGACCGGCTGAATCAAGGCCCGAAGGCCAGGACAATACCGGTCTGTAGGGTGTAGTATCCATCGGAACAGATACTACACGTGGTATGTAGACTCTCACATGGTATGAAAGTCTCTCTCTGAGTCTCTGCAACCAGTGGTATTTATTATTAGCTGAGCAGATTAAGGAAAAATCGTTCATTTTGGTAAGCAAGCATGAAACTTGGCACGATTGCTCACAATGGTCTACTCTTCCGAAAAAACTTTTGGGCCACTCAAAAAAATCCAAGATGGCCGCCATTTTCAAGATGGCCGCCATTCTGAAATCCAATATTGCTAGTTTACAAAGTATCTAACCGATTTTCACAATTTTTGAGTCAAATTATATGTTTTAGGGGATGCGAAAGCAGTAAATGACACAAAAATAACCGATAAATGAGTCCTACAATCCACAAAGGTACATATATGAGATGAATTTAAGCAAATATTGTCAATTTTTGCCTTTTATTGCCATTAAACCGAATCATTGACTTGATATTCAATTCCCCAAGTGAGCTGAATGTATTAGTTATAAAAATTAATCCTTTCAGCTCATTCTTATAATATGTCATATGTAAGAGAGTGATTGTCATGACACAACCAGGGCATAACGGTGACATCACTGCTGTGAAACTCAGCATGGGGTCCAGTATCAACTGATTACGGACACACTGTTCATGTTTCAGTGTCCCAAATGCTGTCTAATAAGCCCCATGGACAAAATAATGTTCAGTCTGTTAGATAGCCGCACCTGAATTGACAGGATATGCCAGCGCGGGAGAGCCGAGCCAAAGGTAACGGGGCTATAGTTACCTGGATGGTGCACAGATCGCACAGGACTTAAATGATACTGGATGAACGATCGGGCTAGGTGTAGGGAACCTACCTTTCTGAACCTAGTTGTATCCCATATCTGAATGTGTCAAAATATATTCGGTAACTGTGGTTATAGGTGGTAAAAAGATAAACCCTCGGCCTGAAGCCTATAACATTTACAGAATGTCTATTGAGAAGACGTCAAATGTGAAAACTGATTGGAGCAAATGCTGCCTATGTCAGACAGATAAAACCGGAGAGGATCTCAGTAGTCCCATTCCAGGTCGCAGTAAATCAGATGGATATTCAATGCTGGCTACAAATATTCCTCTTTTTCAAGAACTCTGTCAGATGCCCATGATTATTAATCCTGCTAGGCTCGATGAAGGTGATGGTATTGAAGATACATTGCAGCAAAACAATGCTCAGTACCATCAGAGTTGCCGTGCTTTGTTAAAAAATACCAAACTTGATCGGGCCAGGAAAAGGGCATCTGACGCTCAGGAACATCTTTGCCAACAATAACTGATACGTTCTTTCAGGGAAGCTGACTTCAGACTTTATGTCGAAACACTGATGGAGCTGATACCATACTTCTTTGCCAACAATAACTACAACTATGCAAGATGGCTATCAGTTCATCTGAAGGACATGCTGTGCTTAGAGAAGACCCATCCTGATACGCATTTGCAATTCAAAAATGGCAAATTTGTTGTCTTCAAGTCATTGCGACCATTTTCTTCTATGGCCATTGATCAAGCACATGAACAGGAAAATGCAATCATCAAAGGAGAGGGTGGGGTCGTAGGTGTGACAGAGGATCCTTCAGCACTACGAAGATGGATGGTAGCAGGGCCAGAAGTGAGTCGTCTTACTGAAGAATATGAAGCACTGTCATCGAACAAGGATGTTACTGAAAACATGAAACACAGAGAACAAACAAGTCAATCCCAGAAAGCTTTCTATGGCAAAGTAACAAAGCTCACGGCTGTCATCAATGAAATGGGCAATCCATTTCAAGAAGAATCATCCGATCTACTCACTCTGGATACAAAGATTATAGCATCGGAAACCGCAGCTGAAGCTGTTCGCATGCACTATGGGAATGGCAGGACTCGCTTTAAAGAGTTCATGAAGACCTTAGAGGGAGAAAACCGGGCTGCTTTCTATTCCAAAATCAAAAGGAACAACATAGACTTCTTTGACCAGACACAAGAAGCAGCAGTGACTGATGCCAAACATAAAAGTTTGAAAGATGACTGTCGCCTATTCTCTAAACTATTCATATCTTGCCAATCCAGGGAGTGTGACCTGATGGAATTCTTTAAACATGAGAACCAGTCCTTTCCTGCATCGTTGAGTGTAAATGGAAACCTCTACAGTGGTACAAAGTCTCAACTTGCATTGCTTCTTCAGTCCAAAGTTACATGTCCAGATTCAGTTCCACATGTGTCAGTCATCATCATCGATGGTTCAGCATTGGTAAACACAATACCACCCTGCAAATCAAAAACCTTCGAAGAGTATGCACAACTTGATTTTTTTCCAAAGGTACTGAAATTCAGTTCAGCATACGAGAGGACTGACATTGTTTTTGATGTTTACTTACCAACAAGTTTGAAAGCTGAAACACGGACAAAACGTGGACAAGGTGCAAAGCGTCGGGTAACCCACAACGGCAAGCTCCCTCCCAACTGGCGAAATTTCTTGAGGGATGATGACAATAAAACAGCTCTCTTCAAGTTTCTGGCTGATAGAATCACTTCACTAGCACAGGATCATGAAAATCTCGTGGTAATCACCAGAGTTGCAGATGTTGTTAGCAATCAGAATATCAGTTTTGAAGGACTAGCACCTTGCAACCATGAGGAATTAGACACAAGGATGTTTGTACACGCAAAACATGCAGTTAATCATGGTTACAAAACAGTACTGCTGAAAGCTAATGACACAGATGTCCTTGTCATTGCCATCACTGTATTTCCAGTCTTGAAAGAGTTGGGCCTGGAGGCAATGTTCATTGAATTTGGTCAAGGAAATGACACAAGGTTTATTCCAGTACATGAAGTCATCAGCGTACTTGGCCCTGAAAAAGTTAAAGGCTTGTCCTTTTTCCATGCCTTTACTGGTTGTGACAATGTGTCAGCCTTTCGATATAAAGCTAAAAAGACAGCATTTCAGACATGGAATGTTTTACCTGACGTGACGGACGTATTTGTCAAGTTGAGCAGTCATCCACCAGTCATAACAAGTGAGGACCAAGCAGTTATTGACCAGTTTGTCATCACAATGTATGACAGATCTACCTCCCTCACAGAAATAGATGCTGTAAGATTGGACATGTTTGCTCGTAAACAGAGACCCTATGACTCCATACCTCCAACTAAAGCAGCTTTAACTGAACACACAAAGCGTGCAACATATCAAGCAGGGTGCATTTGGAGTCAAGCAACATGCTGTCACATGGAAATTGATAGTCCTGGCGAGTGGGGGTGGAAGAAGCACGGCAATACATGGAAGATATTTTGGAGAACACTTCCGCCAGTTGCAGAAAGCTGCAAGGAACTAACAAAATGCGGATGCAAGACACAATGCTTTGGAAGATGCAAATGCTATAAATTCGGCCTTCCATGTACAAATTTATGCAGCTGCAATTGCGAGTGTTGAACGTGTGAATCCTGATGAAAACACAAGAACAAGAAGAGAAAAATGCGGGATAAACTGACATAAGTGTGTAAAATATAGCCTTTATTACACTCAAATGGTGTTAAATCTTTATTTTGTCGTCAGAAATGGCTTTGTTGACATCAGAAACATATAAATTGATATATAATATGTGGAAATCGGTAAAAAATGAAGCATTTAGTTCACAAAATGATAAATTTTACCATCCGTGGCGGCCATCTTGAAAAATGGCGGCCATCTTGGATTTTTTGAGTGGCCCAAAAGTTTTTTCGGAAGAGTAGACCATTGTGAGCAATCGTGCCAAGTTTCATGCTTGCTTACCAAAATGCACGATTCTTCATCATTTTTGACTTAAGCTGCTCAGCTATATACCTGGTTGATACCATCAGTTCTCCAATAGGGGTGATTTGTACCCCACAACAGTTATTTATTTTTTTTTAATTGTGACTAACAGACACAATTTCTATTCATATAAGATAAACATAACATAATATTTTTAAAAATATATTAAATAATTCTTTTTTTTTTTAAACTTTTTTTTACCCTAATCCTAACCCTAACTCTAACCCTAACCCTAACCCTTTTTTTTATTTGATAATTCGCTGAAAAGTAGACATAACGGGTATTCATCATTAGTTCAAAGCGAATTATTTTTGCTTTAAAACATAATCTCTAATAAAATTGAAAATGGCAGCCTTTATCAATGCAAAATTAATTTATTATTTATTTATTTTTTTAAATTTAATCTTATTAATTTCGGAATAATATTCCATCATCAGAGTCGACCAGTATTGTGCAATTTTTTTTTTTCATAAAAAAACAAAAAACTAAACAAACTTTTTTCCTTCCGCTGTTTTGATAAAATGTCCTTGGTATGGGTGTTATCTGCAGAGATGTTCTTCGCGGTTATGAATTCAAATTCTGGTTGTAGAACGAAGAAAGCATTGGCATGCTCGAAGTTTAAGAAAATGGGTCGTTGAAATGAACGCCCCATTTTTTATAATTTCTAATGTTTTTTTGCCAATAAAAATGTAAGTACATTCATCGTGGTTACTTACTCTCTCATAAAAATACTAAGTAGCTTCTTTTTTTCTTCAGAAATATTTTTCTTTGTATTAGCTATAAAGTAGTATAAGCTAGGTAAAGATGGAAATTGACATACCCAGGTAGTGTATTAACCCCGCTCAAGGGGTTAGGGTATAAACTAGTACTAAAAATAGAATATTTTCAACAGAAATTTCTATCGTGGAAAGTTTCCAAACGTGATCTAAATTTTTAACCAATGTCTTCAGCTGATGGATCTGCAAATCGCTGAGCATAAAAAGTTGAACTTTACAAAGAATCGTCCTCTTTCTGTTTTTAGGGATGAATTTCGACACCATAACGAGTGGTGGTGGTGGTGGGGGGGGGGTGGAATCAGAGCGGGTTTTAGAAGTGACTTACACACTCGGGATCCCCTCAATGGTCATGTAGGTCCCTTTGTGTTGTCACGAGGGCCACACGCGACTGATTGAAGTCGTTTAATAAAAATTGGTGGAGAATAGTGTTGTTACTTTAACATAGGAACATGCAATATGCACAGAAATGGTTGACCTAAATTAACGAATGCAAAGTAAAAAATTTGCTCTTAACAAAAGAAAAAAATTACGAAACTTTGAATCGCAAAGATTTGCAACGAATAAATTTTGAAATCAATAAAATGTGATAAATTGTTGCTTTGTGTAAGGAAACGTTCTGAATAAAGAAAAGCACTAAGTCTTTATTTCTTTTAGATTTTATTTCGGTAAGTTCTCAGTAATCAAAAGTCCCCTTCCGAGGGGATAACGCTCAAAACGATGGCGGGCGATGCACGGCGGTCCTGAGCAAGGTCGCATAAGATGGCTAACCAATCACGATTCCACCGCTGAAGTCAGACTCCCCGCGAGGGCCATGTGAATCCATATGTGTTGTCATGAGGGCCACACACGACTGATTGCGATAATCACATTTCGTTCTTGTTAGCTCCTTACATCAAGTGGCTTCATGCCTTGTCTGGAGCGATTTTCATAAAAAAAAAATGCCTTCTTTGAAAATTAATCAGCAAATATTTTGATAAAGTTTTTTTATTTGTTATTTGCTAGTCGACTTTGCCAGCTAAAGTTTGCTACTTTCGTTATCGTTTAAATAAAACTGTAAAGAAATGAAAAGATAGAAGAAATCAATTCGCCTGAGCGATGATATTTGTGTGTGTGTCTGCAAACACAAAGGAAGAAGCGACGACGAGACGAGATTGGATTTGAACTTGACTTATCAGATTATTTAGTCCGCCTGGCTGTCCATTAAATTACTCATGTGTGTCGTCTTGTTGTTGCAGTGGTGGTCACCTTCGTCGCGTTCAGCTGACTTCTTCTCTAGCCTGTACCACATCCCAAACCATGGCGGCCGATGCACGGCGGTCCTGAGTGAGGTCGCATAAGATGGCTAGCCAATCACGATTCCACCGTTGACGTCAGACTCCTCCGAGGGCCATGTGGATCCATATGTATTGTCACGAGGGCCACATGCGACTGATTGAAGTCGTTTGATAAAAATTGGTGGAGAATAGTTTCATTACTTAGACATAGGAACATGCAATATGCATAGAAATGGTTGAGCTACATTCACGAATGCAAAGTAACGAGGTTGTTTCAAAACCGATAAATATTTGCATGCAGCAAATAAATTTTGAAAGATGAAATCGGTTAAAATACACAATCCTTTCTGCAATCCAACCATTTTTGGCATAAAGAAACTTCAATTTATGCTTGACTTGTCCACCATGTTTCAGTCATGAATGACCGACAGTCTTTGTTTTATTACCAAACAGAGCTTAACAAAAGAACAAACGTCTGAACACCATATGTAAATACATTACTCGGAGTTACTTACTCTCTAATGCAAATACTAGGTAGCGTGGGTTTTTTTTCTACAAAATTTGACAAATATTTTTCTTCTTACCAGCTATAAAGCCGTATAGACGCTAGGTAAAGATGGAAATTGACATACCCAGGTGCTGCACCAACAGCGCTCAACGAGCGGGTGTAAGCGAGTTAGTATTAAAAGTTTGAATTGTCATCATTTCTTAAGAAGAGACCATTTTTATGTTACCTGTCCCCAAGAAAGGTATCCAAAAAAACATTGTCACATCTGGCCCATGGAAAACGGATAACAAGATGGTAAAGATGGAAATTGACATACCCAGTTACTGCACCAACAGCGCTCAACAAGCGGGTACCAACTAGTTACATTTACCAAAATATAAAACTGTGTGCTCATTAAACGATCATTAAAAAATAACAGTTCAAAGCGTCTTGAATCATACCTTGCTTGCTCGCTGGTGTTCCATGCCGCAATTTAAGCTATCCTAGATATCGGCCTAGCTCAGCTTTGCCATATTTTGATCCAGACAGACTCCCTAAGCTGAAAACAGATATGGGAACTAATAAATCCAAGCTGTCACCCCATTCACTCTCGCTTCCCTTGAACTGCACAGACTGCTGCTGATAACGGACCAGCCTAAATTGCAGATTTCATTTTTTGCTTTT
>OY744526.1:3004775-3042275 GCA_963556195.1 Sepiola atlantica
AGGATTTGGCCAATGATGATCCCGATTTTCTCAAAAAACTAATAATTTCGGATGAAGCCTATTTTCATCTTGATGGGTTCATCAATAAACAAAATTGCCGAATATGGGGTACGGAGAACCCAAGTATAATTCAGCAGCACACATTACATCCACTCAAGTGCACGGTGTGGTGTGGCGTTACTGCTGAAGAGATAATTGGCCCCTATTTCTTTGAAGACGATGCCGGAAATCAGGTAACAGTAACGGGTGACCGCTACCGAGAAATGCTGCAAAATTTCTTGCAACCAAACCTGACAGGATGTGGTTCCAACAGGATGGAGCCACAGCACACACTGCGAGAGATACCCTTACACTTTTACAGGGTATATTTGGAAATCAGATTATCTCTCGCAGTTGCGAAATTCAATGGCCTCCACGATCACCCGACCTTACAGCTCCTGACTTCTTCTTATGGGGTTACCTCAAAGAAAAGGTTTATGCCAATAAGCCAAACAATATTGAGGAACTGAAAGCAAATATTGAAGCAGAAATAAGAGCCATAAGTCCTCAGATGTTGCAAACTGTTATGGAAAATGTTTTAAAAAGAGCCGAAGAGTGTGAAGCCGCCAACGGCGCCCATTTAGAAAACATTATTTTTGCTTAAAAAACTCAAAACAGTGTAAAAAAACAATACTTTAGTTTTTGTAAGTTTTAAGAAGTGTTTTTCGGCTAAAATTTAGTTTTGTTTATTTCAAAAAATCTCGGAAGGGTCAGTCTACACACACATAAAGTTTGGTGAGTTTAACTTTTATTTTGTGGAAGTTATTCAAATTTAAAGATAGGACCCTTATTTTGGCCAACCCTGTATATATATATATATATATATATATATATATATATATATAAGTATAAATTTTTATTTATACAAACATTATTGGTTACATATGTGCATACATGTTTCGGTTGCACTTTTCCAAGAAAGTCAACCTCATCAGACCAAGAATTTTTCAGGAATGGATGGATTTGAAGAATTTTCTATCCTAAATAACTCTTTTTTTGGATCTAGCATCTTCTATTTCTAGCATCTTCTATTTCTTATGAATTAGTATTGGATTACTTATTTCACTAGCTTGACCTTTTTTTTTTTTTTTTTTTTGCCAGTGGTTGCCCCTCCCTTATTTTTTATTACTCTTTATGGCGTCTCCATTGCCTTTTCTTGTCCTCATTTTATTTATTTACAGAAACTAATACAATACATGTACGATATATATATATATATATATATATATATATATATATATATATATATATATATATATATATATATATGTATATATATATAAAATAATTTAAAAAATAACCACTTTCTGTTCACTCTCTCTCTCTTTCTTTCTTTCTTTCTCTCTTTTTCTCTTATTCTTTCTTTCTTTCTCTTTCTCTCTCTCTATCCTTCTCTACATTACTTTTTCTATCTTTGTTTCTCTCTCTTTCTGTCTCACCCCCTTTCTCTCTTTTACCTCCCCAACTACGGATTAAATAGTATTACTGCCTGCGATGATACTCCCTTTCTCTATAATGAACTATTCTAATCTTTTTTATTCTTTCCCTTTCTTTATTACGGTTGACTCTTAAGAGAGAGAGAGAGAGAGGGGGGAGAGAGAGGGGGGAGGGAGAGGTGGTTAGAGAGCGAGAAGTATAGACAACGTAAAGAATACGAGCGAGGGTGAGGAGGGTAAACAACGTACAGTGAGAAAGGATGAAAGTGATAGACAGAAAGTTAATGACATTTTAGGAAGGAATTGAGGACATGCGTTGCATGGATAGAAATTCTATGAGAACAATACGATTGATGTGTAATGTTAGTCTTAAAGAAAGGCTTAGATCTGATGACCTCAGAGGAAGATTCAATATGGACAGTATAGGGACATGTTTGCAAAATGGGAAACATCGATGTTATGATCATGATGGAAGAATGGGTGAGAATTTCTTGGGTTAGTAGATGTAGAACAGTTGAAGTAACAAGGTCAGCTGACAGGAGAAGGCCAAGGAAAACATAGTAGGAAATGATAATTTGAGAGAAAGAGGGATAAATAAAGACCTGGTCAGAGATGGGTTAGTTTGGGAGTTGATTTCTAAAAGCGGTCCAACACATGCCAGCGTGTAAAACGGACGTTAAACCGATGATCACGAATCGGACCACATGCTAAAGAGACATGGACGATCAATCAGTCACCATCGATCACTTTTTAATGAGGACACTTATTTCTCCACGGAGATAAGAAGCAAACAGCGCAGGTTTATATCGTGTGAAGTCATTTGTACGAGTGACATGAAGGCGCCACCAAAGTCCTCGGTCGGGTATTTCTGCAGCAAAATGCACGATCAATCGTCTGTGGTTTTTTCTTTCATTTTTCATTAAAACTTCAGTTTTGACGTTATGGCAACAAGATGACTGACTTCTAAACTTATGGAAAATACATAAAAAAATGCCCTTGTGAGGAATAACTTCTAACTAATTTTATATTTCTATATTCTACTAGACCACTCGTGATCCGTTGGGTCAGTATTTGTGATATATATTATCAAATATTTATGAAAACCTTTTGGAATTTCTAAATAGATATGGAAACTCTGTTCTTCTCTTTCCCTCTTTCTTCACCCCCCCCCCCTTCGTCCTCTCTCTGTCGCTGTCTCTCTCTCCCTCTCTACTCTTCGGAAATTCTAAATCTGAAAACCTTTTGGAATTTCCAAATATTTATGAAAACCTTTAAGAATTTTTAAATGCATATAACCCCCCCCCCTCTCTCTCTCTTTCTCTTTTTCTCTGTGAAAATTCCAAATACACAAACCTTTTGGAATTTCCTAATATTTATGAAACTCTCTTTTGATATCATAATAGATGCCCTCTCACACCATTCTTCATCCATGTCTCTTTCATTCTCTCTCTATATATTTGATTCTGCCTGACCAATAAATTACAGAATGTTTATACCAGTGTTTTTCACATAATGAAAACATAATTTAAATCTATTTAATCGATTACATACTATATCCAGTCATATACATCCTTCCATAAAAGAAAGTTCAAGTCATAGTCATAGTCATCTATGTTCATTAGCGAAGCACATAGCTGCATTTATAATAATCATTTTTGTCGAACTATAAATAACGCCATATACTTTTCGGTAAATTGCTTTTTTTAATCAACAATAATAATTTTTTTTTTACAATAACAAACAACGCCATATTCATCCACACAAGGCCGGATCGGATTAGTTAATAACAAAATAAAATTGGGGCTCACGTATTCTACAATGTGGAATTGGTCGATTTTGAATTTAAACACTGGACCTTGACTTTAAGCCCAATCAAGTTCAAGGGAGATACTTATCTTTTAAACTGTATGCAAGGAATACAATTTCTTTATTTCTTTTTTTTAACAAAATGTTCATTATTTTTATATATTGAAATAGATGAATTCGTTTTATTGTTAAATTGAATGGTGAAAAAGCGATCATGTAAATAACAGGAACATTTTTAATTTTATTTATTAAAAATGTTCCTGTTATTTACATGATCGCTTTTTCACCATTCAATTTAACAATAAAACGAATTCATCTATTTCAATATATAAAAATAATGAAAACCGTTTCTGTTACAAATAAACTCGAGGATTTTCAAAATCTATCACTAATGAAGATTTGGTATCTGTCTGTCTGAAACCGAAACTATACTATTACTTCTATTAATTTCAGACTACCTTCAAAAGTCTTTTTCACTTATCACTCCTATCAAAACGAGTTACTGATATTTAAATCAATAATACAACATTTTATTTACCTCCCCAGGAGGTTAGACACAAGGCCAGTTTTATCTTACTCCCACAAGGTAAGATGTGACCCAAGGTCGGGTCGGGAAAGTGGGACTTGAAAAGCCAGCGCCCGAGAAGGTGAGCACTCTGGCCATTAAAAATTGCCTGGGCAGCCCCATTGGCATTCCCCGGTAGGGCCGCCTCAGGCAGTAAGCAATAAACTTACTCCTCCCCAAAGAGGGGAAGCAAAGCCTGGGAGGGTGGACCTCCTAGAACTGCACAGGACTGACCCATAGACCGGCGTAAATCAAGCCACGAAGGTCAAGACAATACCAGTTTATGGGGTGTAGTATCCATCCGAACAAAGGCCGATCAATAATACAACATTTTATTTACCTCCCCAGGAGGTTAGGAACAAGGCCAGTTTTATCCTACTCCCACAAGTAAGATGTGACCCAAGCTCGGGTCGGGAAAGTGGGGTTTGAAAAGCCAGCGCCCGAGAAGGTGAGCACTCTGGCCATTAAAAATTGCCTGGGCAGCCCCGTCGGCATTCCCCGGTAGGGGCGCCTCAGACAGTAAGCAATAAACTTACTCCTCCCCAAAGAGGGGAGGCGAAGCCTGGGAGGGTGGACCTCCTAGAACTGCACAGGACAGCCCCATAGACTGGCGTAAATCAAGCCCCGAAGGTCAAGACAATACCAGTTTATGGGGTGTAGTATCCATCCGAACAAAGGCCGATCAATAATACAACATTTTATTTACCTCCCCAGGAGGTTAGGCACAAGGCCAGGTTTATCTTACTCCCACAAGTAAGATGTGACCCAAGCTCGGGTCGGAAAGTGGGGTTTGAAAAGCCAGCGCCCGAGAAGGTGAGCACTCTGGCCATTAAAAATTGCCTGGGCAGCCCCGTCGGCATTCCCCGATAGGAGCGCCTCAGGCAGTAAGCAATAAACTTACTCCTCCCCAAAGAGGGGAGGCGAAGCCTGGGAGGGTGGACCTCCTAGAACTGCACAGGACAGACCCATAGACCGGCGTAAATCAAGCCCCGAAGGCCAAGACGATACCAGTTTATGGCGCGTATCAATAATACAACATTTTATTTACCTCCCCAGGAGGTTAGGCACAAGGCCAGGTTTATCTTACTCCCACAAGTAAGATGTGACCCAAGCTCGGGTCGGAAAGTGGGGTTTGAAAAGCCAGCGCCCGAGAAGGTGAGCACTCTGGCCATTAAAAATTGCCTGGGCAGCCCCGTCGGCATTCCCCGATAGGGGCGCCTCAGGCAGTAAGCAATAAACTTACTCCTCCCCAAAGAGGGGAGGCGAAGCCTGGGAGGGTGGACCTCCTAGAACTGCACAGGACAGACCCATAGACCGGCGTAAATCAAGCCCCGAAGGCCAAGACGATACCAGTTTATGGCGCGTATCAATAATACAACATTAAATTTTGATATTCTGTATATATAGTGAAGATAAAAGATTAAGAGAGAACCCTTTGACTGCTTAATTAGCATAACTATTTTTTAAACCGTTCATAACTAATTAATATTTAGTATTATTAATTTGGAATTGGATTGGCTTATGTTTGCTATCTATATGCAATAGTTTCGTCTATATTAACAGTAATTAATTAAAGTTATTTAATAAATAAATCGGATAAATATCTAAACACCTTAAGTTTTAACTACATGCGCTCGCTGACGACCTTACCGGCGAGGCAGAAGCAAAAAGAGAAAGGGAGAGTGGGAGGGAGAGTGTGGTTGTCTCGCTCGATCCGCCGCTAAATTCCCCCCCCCCCCCCCCCCAAAAAAAAATTCTACCTTTTTTAACTTGATAGAAAGAAGAAAAAAAAATTATTTTACCATTTAAAGTATGAAAATTTTCGTATATAAATTCAATTTTTCAGGACAGTTTTAGGGCAGTTCAGTCAAATTTCGACGTAGTGTTAAAAACATTAACTGCCCTAAAAGTCTAGACCGCTAAAAAGAAGAATCTCATTTTTAAGAGGGGGGAGGGCGGATAATTTAGCTGACGATGGTAATCTGCAAATTTACTAAAGTTTATTAAAATTATGGAATTCTCTGAGTAAAAAACATTTTTTTAAATGAATGCCCCCCCCCCCCCCAAATTGATTGCTGCCCGAAGGGCGGGTAGGTTTTGCTAGTTAAATATAATGCTCAATTTAGTTTACTATACGATTTCAGACTAATGTACTATCTTTCAGTGCTCAATTCAGGAAGGGAATAGTGTAGTATCTGTTCTACTGTCATGATACCTTTCTCACAGGCATTTCTTCCTATTTCGGGGAGGGGGGCGGATGTAGTGTAGTATCTGTTGTGTTGTAATGCGACCATGCTTCCAGGCATTATCTCCTCCTTTATTAAGGAAGTATCTGTTCGTTCGTCATACCATCCTGTCAGGCATTAACACCTCCTACTTTTTGGGGAGGGGGGTATAGTGCAGTATCTGTTTGGTGGTTATGATACCATCTTCCCAGACATTACCTCCTCCTTTGGGGTGTTAGTGTAGTATATGTTCGTTCGTCATGATACCATCTTCCCAGAACTTACCTCCTCCTTTGGGGGAGTGCAATGTAATATATGTTCGTTCGTCATGATACCATCTTCCCAGAACTTACCTCCTCCTTTGGGGGAGTGCAATGTAATATATGTTCGTTCGTCATGATACCATACTCCCAGGCATTGCCTTCTTCTTTTGTGACAGTGTAGTATTTGTTCGTTCGTTGTGATACAATGCTCCCAGTCATTACAACCTCCTTTGGGTGGGGGGGTGGGGACAGTGTAGTATTTGTTCGTTCGTCGTGATGCAATGCTCCCAGTCCTTACAACCTCCTTTGGGTGAGGGGGGGGGGACAGTGTAGTATTTGTTCGTTCGTCGTGATATCATTTTCACAGGTCAGCAAAAATATGCTCCCTTAGGCTGCAAAAAGTCATTCAAATCAATCTATAAAGTGGTAAACGAATATCGGCTGCTGTCATTGGTTGACAAATGAACATTCCTTGTTCTGATTGGTTGGTTATTTTGGTAACTGAGCCTGTTTCATCCTTTCCGTGTGGTCCATCATCATCATCATTCCGTATTTTCTTGAGCGGTCGATTGATATGATCATAGAATTTGGAGGAATTCAAATAAAGATGAAATATGGCATTTGTTGACGGGAAATTCGGTTCTGTGTTCAACAAAAGGTCAAATATTTCGTGTTTACACATTTGCTTAGATATCTTGTAATGCTACAGGATGCGTAAAATGAATTCCCCGAACAGAACAGTTTTGCACCACTTTTATGTCCCCTTACGAATATAAAATTAAAGATATAATAATACTAAACCTTATGTTTAGAATCCTTATTTCAACTTTGATCAAAATCAATTACATGATTTTGATTCTAGAAAATGTCTAAAATTTAAGACTTAAGCTTAAGGGGTCATAAGAAGGAATAAAAATTCAGGGAATCTTGCTTAATTGGTGTCTAATGAGTATGGATCAAATTTAATGCAAATCTGAAATATTTGAATTTTCAAATGTGAGGTTGTGTCAATATTAAGCCCCCTGAACACCCTTTTAAAATACGGCAAATAAACTGAAATTTAAGAATATTTATCAATTGATGTCTTATAGCAATTGTTAAAATTTTTAAAAATCGTAAGTATCTGAATTTTCACAAAGTGCTTTTACCCCCCTCTTTACCCTATTTGCATAAAACTAAATATAGCCCACATTACCCAACCTAACGCATAGCAGTTGTGTTTCAAAATTCACAATGATGTGAGTCAGACTTTTGATTTTTTTTATTCGCGTGTGCACGTTTTCTTTTCTTTTGTTTTTTTCATCTTTCACTTCTACAGCACATGTTCTACAGATGAGGAATTCTTGGAAAGAAACTCTGTTCATGGAAGTTTCGTATTATTTTAGGTACACAGAGGAAGAAAAGGGGGTAATTTGCAATGTTGGTAATAAGACGAGGTTTACAAGGGTGGGGGAAGGGGGGGAAGAGCTTGAAGCTCAGTCGAGCACCTACCATGGAAATACAGATTGAGTAGAGAATGACTAGCAGCATTTTTTCTGTGAGAAAGGGGCTTGAAGAGAAGAGAAGAGATTGGAGCTCAGTCGAGCACCTACCATGGAAATACAGATTGAGTAGAGAAAGACTAGCAGCATTTTTTCTGTGAGAAAGGGGCTGGAGAGAAGAGAAGGGATCATCTTCCACTAGATTGCAAAGTCGATTTTGTACTCTCTCAAGGCAAGAAAGAGTGCCCCGAGCAGTACCTCCCCAAATGTGGCAGCAGTACTCCATCTTGGGCAGAATCTGATGTTGGATAATGGCCCTATGGGAATGGACGTATCTGTTGGAAATCGTTGGTTTGACTTGCGCGAATTAACGCAGAATGGACCGGCAGTCGAGTGCAGAATAGGGCCTGTTCTCACAGTCAGAAATCACAGACGTGACAAGTTCAGCGTGTGATGAGACCCCAGATCAAGGGTCAGTGTGCACCTGCGAGAGGCTCTGTGACGTCACAGGCCTTGCGTGGGAAACAGAGGGATCCATGACGTCACTCGTTCTTCGTGAGAAGCGAGTTTGGCCAGTCTGGGTTTTGGAGGCAAACCGATGAGATGTGCCATGTAATTTATAACAGATAATGGAAATATTTCCCTAAGAAAATACAAGCGAGAGATATCCTTTCCCCCCTCTATGAATGGTTAAGAAAATAATTGTTAAGTAACTACGATAAAGTAGTGATTTGCTCTCTCTCTCTCTCTCTCTCTCTCTCTCTCTCGACGTAGTGAATGGCCCAGGCCGATAAATAACAACGCTTGTGATAAAAAGAATTGAAACTCAAAGAGATTGTTGTTTGGTGAGTCGGTCGGGAAGCTTTTGTTGCAGACAACGGACGGTGTGGTTCACAGCAGGAAGGAAAGAAGAAAGAATTCATCCACCAGACGACATCGAGACGGCGACCCTCTACACGGCGAGGGAGAAATCTAAAGGTATGCAAACAATATATGAACTATGTGATTTATGATGTTTTAAAAATGACGAGTATTAAATGTGAACTGCCACGGCCCTTTCAGGGACGAGTATACGAAACGAGTAACCGCCACGGTCCCAAGTAGAGGGCTATGCAACACTGACTCATATACAGGTAGAGGATTGCGTTAGGGGTGGGGTACTTTCTGGAGCAGTAGAATGATCCAACCATTTTTCATGCGACTTTAGCGACAAATTTGATGAAAGTTCTTCCATTTTAAGCCTGTTAAATGCAAGATTTTATTTTTAATCTCTCCTTTTTTCCCATAAATTTTTTTTTTTTTGTGTCTTGAAGGATTTGTGGAATTATTCTGTCAGGATTATTCTTAAAGCCTTAACGAAGTTGCAATTTAAAAAATATCGATTTTTTTGTTTTTAATTTTTATTTAAGTAAAAGAAGAAAATGTCCCAAAACATGGCCATCGGCTTAAATTTTAAATAGCATTTTTAGCTTCGTTTATACATCTCTAAGAGATTCTTTTTGTCTGTCTGTCTGTCTGTCTGTCTGTCTTGCCATCATCAGAGGATTTCAATATGTTTGCATTTATTGTTGTAATTTAAGGTGGCCTTAAAGGAGACGGTAATGGGAAGTAAGCTGTCAAGAGTTCAAAAGTTCAAAATTGACAGGAATAGCCCCCTCGCTTTTTGACTTTACGGTCATCAATAATTAAGTTGATATGCATGTGTTTAATTTGGTCTAATTAGCTTATCTATTAATTGATTGTTGGTCTTATATTGTCATCATTACAATATAAGACCAACAATCAATTTTATCTAAAATTTGGCGAAAACCAAGCGAAATGCGTGAGTTTTTGTTAAAGGTCCCTATTCTACAGGTATATTTACGGACTTTCATTTTTTTCTCCAAAAAATTGACACCCCGAAGCAAAACACGTGAAACTTGAATTAAACTGATTTTAGCATTTCTTTATTTTAGCTTTGAATCACAATTTATTTGCTTTCCTTTTTTAAAGACAGCGGCAGACAATCAACCGGAATAACAGAATTAGGAGTTTTTATACAAAATCTTCTTCTTCTTTTCTTCTTCTTTTCTTTTTTTTATCTAATATATAAAGTAGAGACGTTTTTTCCCCTGTACTTTCTCGGAGTAGAGGAAAATAACCACATGCATCACAGGCTACTAAACTCACTACTATACTACACTTATTCACTCGAGCGTGTTTTAGTAAATTTGTTATTATTTTTTCCTACCTAACACTAAATATTACATTTGGCCCACCATCCACGTCTCTCCGCCAAACCAACTCCATATAGGTGGTAGCAAAAACTTTTCTCCCTAACAATTCTGTACTGTCACTCCACTCATCGACACTGGGAACTAATAAACACAGTTTAATTTTCACAAAAGACTCTGTTCTTATTTATTATTTGCCTGGTATTAATTTACTACATAATATAAAGCAATACGCAAAGACTTAATGACCGCTATCGTTCACTCCGATGATTTTCCGCGAATATCAGATTACGTTATTTCTATTTCTATGATTTGAGAGCAACTTAAAGTCGGCTTTTTTTGTAAACCGGTTAGTTAATCGTTTTTTTCCGGTATTTAAGTAAAATTTCGCTGAAAATGGTCAATTTTCAAACCATCACCATTTTTTTCAGAAACAAGATGGAAAAATTCTGTTTCCATCTATCTGAAAGTATTTTTTTAATCCCTTTTCTGAATATGTAGAAAGAAAAAGCCTTTGATTGCATTCACTTTTTAAAAATTTAACTTGAAGTCGGGTAGGGGTGAATTATTCAGAACACATAATTCCCGTCAATTTTCCCCAAATTTTTCAGAGAAATCATAATTTTTTAAAACGTTCTCATAATTTCTCACTGTGGGGACCTGGTGTACTACAAAATAGATTTTATACACATTATCATTAAAAAGAGACCAATCAAGAGGTATTAAGGAGTCAAACACAGTATTTTCTCGAAAATTCTTTATTTTTCAAGGAAAATTTAAATTTTCCGGTATTTAAGTAAAATTTTGCAGAAAATGTTCAATGAACGAACAAACAAAAGTAAACTTGTCAATAATACAATGAATTTATTTGAGCTTGTTTCATAGTTGAAGCAGTCGACTTGGTATGTCTGATTGACCTTGCTGTGTGTCCAGTTTCATCACAAATATTACAGTAAGGTCGGGGGCGTCGTGAAGCGATTTCAGGGTGAGACATTATTAACATTCGTCGAAGTATATCATGAATATTGTCCTTGATGGACAGTTGCCTAGACAATCCTGCTGGACCACTTAGGAAAGACCGAACGTGCTTGTTCCAAGACTCTACTGGACTCTCACTCCATTTTGCTATCGAGTTACCGTTATTCCACTTGAACTATGGGCACACATTTGATGGTAGCTCGGGATTATCATAATCCATGGTTCAGCCTTCTCATCGACGAAGGCAATTCTGAGATGAAGCATTATCTCGATGCCCAAGGTTTTCAATGCTTCCACATGCACACATTTGTTTGTGACAGACTGGGTGATAGTAAGGATGATGTTGATGTTACTCATGAACGTTTCAAAATTTTCGCGATCGACGCTGTTACGGATGAGAGAACATCTGTAAAAGCGATTTTGAAGGCTGAAAAATCTGTTTCAAAACGGACCATTATTTGTATTTCCTCCACTCGCACATGGTGCATCCATTAACATACCGGTTATTTTTCGGATTGAATCGATACATTCTTTTTCGCATTGTTGAGGATCTGCATAATATCCAAAGTTATTCATTCCATCCTCCCTCCAGTCCCTCCAGTCCTTCTGTCCACAGAACAACCGATACAGTATCTTTTGATCAAAGTCCAATGAACGCAATTTGAAGTGAAGAACAGAGAAACAATGCAAGTCTGCCTTGTTAATACGCTTCAAACGAGCTATTCCAATTCCAATACATACATTTATACTTTTATACTTAATACATTTAAACTTTTATACTTTTTACTTTTGTACTTTTATATGCACCTTGTCAGTTAATACTTTTAACTTCATGTATTCTCTATATTTGATAAACCTATTGATTCTTGAATTTTGTTATTTTTATTAGAAGCGACTTGCTGATATTTTTCAAATGAGCCATCAAGCAGTGTCAGAAAATCATTTTATGTCTAGATTAAGTCCAAAAAGGTGTATTTGGCCCAAAATGACCAAATATGGTCATTTGGGCCCAGGCCCCCCAAAATTGAAATTTCTGTTTGTTATTTTTTCACCAGAAGCGACTTGCTAATATGCTTCCAACAAGACCGTAACCACTATCAGAAGATCATTTCATGTTTAAATTATGTCAAAAAAGGTATTTTTGGTCCAAAATGCCCTAATATGGTAGATTGGGCCCAGACGCCAAAAAATTGAATTTTTAAAAATGTTTCTTTATCTATCACCAAGAGTATTCCATTCCGCTTCTAACGAGCCATCGACCACTACCAAACGATCATTTAAAACCAAAATATGCCCCAAACTGATTTTTCCCCAATATGCCCAAATAAGGTAATTTGAGCTCAGACGCCGAAAAATTGAAATATTTTGAATTTTTCTTTTTCTATCACCAAGAGAATTCCATTCTGCTTCTAACGAGTTCTCGACCACTATCGGACGATCATTTTTAGTCAAGATATTGAATTTATTCGAATATTTGGCATTCTGAGCGCAATGTCGCCCACCCACCCTCACTTTTTAGGAGAACCCCCCCCCCACACACACACGCACTTTTATAACTGTCTCGCCGGCTCTGGTCTCTAGAGACCATCATTATCATAAAGAATCATAAATAAGCATCCAACATTTTTGCTACTACATGTGTGTTAGGGTTAAGGTTAGGGTTAGGGTTAGGGTTAGGGTTAGAGTCATGAACATTGACAAAAGAGATAACGGTCAATTATATTGTTAAGCTGATTTTGGTGAATTTGATCAACAAATATATGTAGTCCAAGGTGATCCCCTTACAAAAATGCTAAATCATTAATAAATTCACAATCTTTGCTACAATTCAACCATAACTAACCAGCAGAGCGTTACCACTGTCAAGCAAAGGGAAGAGTCTATCAAGCATGGGTACGCAGTGTGACGATGCATGGAGAGAATTGATATGAGAATGATACGATGAAAGTGGAATGTGAGTCTTAAAGAGATGCTTAGATCTGACGACCTCAGAGGAAGATTAAATCGGGAGATGTGTGCAGAATAGTAGACTTAACTGATCTGACCATGTTAAAAGAATGGATGAGAGTTTTTGGGTTAGTAGATGTACAGGGTGATTCATAAGTCACTTAGCTATTTATTTTTGACATTCTTAAGTTAAAAAATACGGTAATACAAAACAGAAAGTTTATTCAACAAATTCATTTATGGGAGTTTAAAATTACAGCAAATTTTCAAAATTTCCACCTTCGTTTTGCATGCATAGCTCCATTCTTTTTTGCAAGGAATTTACGACTCTTTGTAGCAAATTTGATTGATTATGAGATAAATATATATAGAAACAAATATATATACGAACAAATTTAAAATAACAAATAGCAGTAATTAGAGAGTAAGATAACAATTATCAAAAGTTCATAGTATGTTTGTGCTTCATATGGTAATCATTTTAAATAGCGAAGTGAAGTGACTTATGAATCACCCTGATTAGCCTTGCACGATTTTTTTGACGACTAGCTCGATTCTGTTGTTGGCATTGGTTTCCTCAATTCTTTCTAGAATCAGGTACTCACAAGAAGGACCGTGTGAAGGTTGTCAGCATCCCTAAGTGAAGGTGGTGCTATGGAGCCGACTGGATTCGAACTTGGCACATCCACGACGTATGTCCGGGCCGTTAGCAACTTCATCATGACCACCTCCGTGATGTGACTGATCTTTTCTTCCTCCAACGGTTTGTTCATCAGACTCAAGAAAGAAATAGCATTTTCATTGGTCTGTCACATTTAAGTTTAAGATAGCATTTTCGTTGGTCTGTCACATTTAAGTTTCAGATAGCATTTTCGTTGGTCTGTCACACTTAAGTTTAAAACAACATTTTCATTGTTAAATACACAGATTGAATGGACACATCTTAATTCTTGTTTTTATGTCAGACATTTTTCTCGGGAATTTCCAGACGTCCTCATTCTTAATTATTCTTAACAAAAGAAAAATGAATGAAGTTGAAATTTATCAAAAAATTAAAACATTTTCTATTCAATTGTTGATTAAAAGCGGAAAACATGGCCATTGCTGTGTAATCTTGTAGCTTGGTTCACCATTCTCCAGACAATAGAAGACGCTCACCAGCAAATGAAGATTTTGAATTAATAGCAATACTAGCTAATGTATCCGTCTATTTGGGGCAAATAGTTACAATTATTAGCTTACAAACTAGATCCCCTTCATTTCTTTATGTAACTGTGCTGAACCGAATAGTACAGTTTGGGGTGTGCGCTCTCTCTCTATATATATATATATCTGTCTGTCTGTCTGTTTGTCTGCCAGCCTGTATGTCTGTCTGTCTGTCTCTCTCTCTCTCCCTCTCTCTCTCTCTCGCTACCATCATGGAGGTGTTTGCCGCTACAGACAAGGACATGGTCACCAAAGCATGTGACACATTTTGCGGTTACATTGAAAAATAATGCGGCGGAGATGACCATCTCCTCCATCATGGTTCTTTGCATCATCTACAGCGAGGGGGACGTCATACCTCCGTTCTTTTTTCAAAAGGGCCGAAGCGTCACCGGCAAGATCTACCAGAATACGCTGAGGAGCGTGATGAAGCCCTGGATGGACGAGATCGCTGCCGGACGCCCCTACCTATTCTAGCAAGACTCCTCTCCTGCACACAGGCCAAGGCGACCCAGGCGTGGCTGTTCAACAATATTCCTGACTACTCGTCGCCAGACGTGTGGCCACCCTTCTAACTGACTGCAAACTATTTTTTCTGGGGCGTGATCTAGGCCGAAACCAACAAGCACGCCCACAACACTGTCGTCTCTCTGAAGGCTGCCATTGTGGAGGCGTTCGCCGCTATAGACAAGAACATGGTCGCCAAAGCGTATGACTTATTTTGTGTTCGCCTTGAGATGGTTGTCTCCGCCGGCGGTGGTTACATTGAAAAATAATGTAGCATGTAACTCTAACAGTTGCTAAATAAACTGTCGGGTCTCTGCATATACAGCTTTTGTTTTTATTACTTATTTCGTTTTCTTTTTAGTCAAGTGTCGGATTTGCAGCAACACCCTGTATATATGTATTCCCCCCTCTCTCTCTTTCTCTCTCTCTCTTTCTCTCTCTCTATATATCTATCTATCTATATATATATATATATATATATATATATATATATATATATATATATATATATATATATATGAGAAAGGAAGGATGAAGGCAATCGATGTTTTTTTATATTCATCAACTTTTCGTCTTTATTTATAAGACTTCTTCAGGATGATAATATTGAGAAAAATGTCATGCAAGTACATGAAAATATTGGGTTGACATGATGGGTTGATGTGAAGAAGTAGTAGCTACTGCTGCAGTAGGACCGAGGTCCGGGCTTAGTGAAGTCAGTAGCATGGAATATCTTTTTCAATATTATCATCCTGAAGAAGTCTTACAAATAAAGACGAAATGTTGATGAATATATAAAAAAACATCCTTTTTGTCTTTTCCTTTTCATTTCCTATATATATATATATATATATAGGGCCGGTAGGACAGTTATAAAAGTGGGGGGGCCTCTCCTAAAAAGTTGGGGGGCCCGATTAAATACATGCATATATAACTTAATTATTGATGACCATAAAGTGTGGGGGGGGGGCCCAAGTCAAAAAGTAAGGGGGCTTGAGCCCCCCCCCCCTGCCCTCCTGGTGTCACCATCCATGATATATACGGACAGTTCTTGGAGAGAAACTTTGCTCATAGAAGTTCCATTTAGTTTTAGGTACACATGGGAAGAAAGGAAAATTATTTACAATGGTTGTAGCTAGACGAGTTTTTGCTGTGAATGTTTTACAAGAGGGAACCAGAGATTGGAGCTCAGTCGAGCATCTACCATGAAAATAGCGATAGAGTAGAGAAAGACTAGCAACGTCTCTTTATCCAAACCCTAGAATAATAATCAATATTTCGTTCAGCGATTGCAGCAGACCACACGGGATGTCCATTTGTCAACGAAATGACAGCAGCTAATATTGACTTTAGTCTTCATAGGCCGGTTTTATTGACTTTTTCTCTTGACTTCATTCGAGAATATTCACCGTCTGCTCTTATGAGCTTTTGTTATCTGAACACAGCGGAACATTTGACTCCATTGAAAACAGCTGTAGATTCAGCCTCGATTTGAATTTACTCACAACATATTTGAACTGTTACACCTTTTTTTTGTTTTTTTTAAATTAGACTAGCTGATGTACCTGTCTATGCCGGGTCTCTCAACTTTTCTTCAGTTTTATAGCCAAGATCAAAATTTAAGAAGATCTTATAGGATTGACATCCTCTAATATTTTATCAACAAACGGCATACGCAGAAAAACAGAAACAACTCCGAAATTTCACTTCACCACAAAAGCTAAAAACTGAGGCCATTAAAACCGGCTCCCACAACCAGCCTCGCAAAAAGGTGCAAAAAGCTAAAATTAGCTGTCATGTGACCTGCTGCCAACTACGTCGGCCAGACCACTGGTCAAACAACATAAAAGCAGACTGTCACAACAAAATCTGTCTCTTCTTCTCTCTGCCTCTCCGACGCTTAACAGAAAGATGTGTACAGACTGCTCTTCGCCCAAAGGGCTATGAGCGGAGTGAGTGCTATTCATCATACAACTCACGCACGCACACACATGCATACAATCACTGTCACTCATGCACGCATGTGGACAACCACTGTCACACATGCGCACACACCTTATCTATCGCATGCAACGACACACTTACGCATGCATACATACACTGTTGGCAAAGGCGCACATGCAAATGCCTACGCGAAATATCAAATCTCAACTCACGTACATGCAAACACATTCGTACAACTACGCACACATATATGCACTCATAAATTACAGGCACAAACATTTTGTTATTTCCCCAACGGAACAATTTCAAATGAATAACCAATTCCTGGATTTTGTACATATATAAATAGAGTTTGTTTAAATATTCTTTCTTCTTCCATTCATCTTTTATTCATGCATGTTTTTTATCTGTTTTTATCTGTTTTTATCTGTTTTTAACAAATCAACTGTAAGCGTGGATCTTCGCATTTTCTCTAAGACACCTGAGAGTTCATCATTCAAACTCCTTGGCCTAACTTATTTTTTAAAGTCTTATACTTTTTTCTAAACAGAAATCCAACAAAATTTAACTACATTAAATATCATAGTCATAATAATATATATGTTTAATGTAAATAATAACGTATCCAAATACCACCCTCCCTGAGAGGTCATCATTTAAACTCCACGGCCGAACTTTTGGAATAAATACATTGAAGACATTGCCAGGGCTGCTGCAAAGAAGGTGGGCTCCCTCTACTGTGCTAGTAAACTTCTCACACCTGACATTATCCTATATCTCTCCAAAGCCACCATCTGCCCATGCATGGAGTATTGTTGCCACATCCGGGCTGGTGCATCATCCACTAGTCTCTCCCTCTTAGACAAGGTCCAAAAAAGAGTCGCCAACCTAATAGGTCTCTCACTATCCACCAAGCTCCAGCCCCTGTCCCATCGCCGCAATGTTGCTTCCTTGTGCTTGTTTTACAAGTACTTCAATGGATTGTGCTCTGATGAACTGGCTTCTCTGGTACCCCCACAACGTAAATTCACTAGACCAACTCGACAATCAACTAAATCCCATCAATTCACTGTGGAGGTCCCCAGATGGCGAAGAGCTTTCTACTCCAAAAGCTTCTTTCCTTGCGCTGCTGGACTCTGGAACTCCCTCCCTGCTCCCTGTTTTCCTGACGGTACTGACATGCAGAAATTTAAAACTAATGTAAACATACATCTCGCTACACTGCTCCCAACTTGTGGTGACACCCAAAACCTACACCCTAATTCTCAGTAACCCTTTACGTCTACAGTGGCGGCCTGCCTTGTTTGAGGTGAAATATGTTTAAAAAAAGACACAATATCTTAATAATGGAACCACGTCTCTACAATCTATTAAATATTTTTCATCCATTTTTAAAAAACTACCAAAAATATCCTCCCCCCTCCGGTCGCATATTTTTGGGAGGATGATATCATGCTGAACGAACATATTCTACACTGATCCCCCATAGGAGGAGGTAATGACTGAGAGCATAGTATCATGACGAACGCCCCCCCCCCCTCCCACCAAAGGAGGAGTTAATGCTTGGGAGGATCATATCATGACAACAGAGCAGAAAATAGTACCCCCCCCCCCCCAAGAAAACAAATATCTGTTCTCAGCATCCCAGCGACCGCAGACGTTTTACTATCAACGAAAATATTGCGTATATATAAGAAAATATGAGAATACAAAATAACAACTGTATATTACAGAAATTTATTAGAAGCTGTTTATATAATAAATATGCAAAATAGGAAGATCTAAATGTGTTTGAGGGAATTTGCAGGTTCCTATATATACAGTATATCAAAAGTCTATGTTGTATCATAGAATTAAATAAGCACGATCTGTTTTAATGTTAACATAGTTGGATAGATGGAAAAATCTTTCGCATTTATATATATATATATATATATAAATGAATACAAAAAAACAAATATCTAATATATATATATATATATGGGGTCTGATCAACTCTGCTGGGAAGCCATGAAATTAAATACTGTCTTGTTTTTAAATTCCCGAAACAGTTTTTCATGGTAAACAACTGATGATCCCTTAAAATAGTGTTAGAAACTAACTATTATAATAACTGTAAAAAATAAATTGACTTACATGAGTGATTTTCCACTGGAAGACTTGAGACTATAAGTTTTTTTTTTTGTTTTTTTTTATATAATTTTTTTTTTATATAATTTTTTTTTTATATAGTTTTAATGGTTGAGAAACTTCCGAGACTATATATATATATATATATATATATATATATATATATATATATAGTAAGTTATGAAAATATATTTACGGCAATTAAGCTACACAGAGGCTTCCGCGTTTCATCACCATAGGGAATCGTCAGGCTAAAATTTTAGCCTGACGATTCCTTACGGGGATGAAATCATCAAGTTTATTTACATAGGTGGAAGTGATTAGGATGGACTTGAGAGAAAGAGGGATAAATAAAGACCTGCCCAGAGTCAATTTCCAAAAGCCGTATAACACATGCCAGCATGTAAAACAGACGTTAATACGATGATGATGATGATGATGATGATGATGATGATGATGATGATGATGATGATGATGATGATGATGATGGTGATGGTGCTGATGGTGCTGATGGTGATGATGATGAGTATGATGATGATGATGATGATGATGGTGGTGGTGGTGGTGGTGGTGGTCATGGTGATGATGATCAGTTTCAGGTTTCTTTGAATAAAGCCATCGATGACAAAAGTTGAGAAATAGATCGACTTTACTTTATTATAGAAAGAAAGAAAAAAGAGGGAAAAAAGAAAAAGTAGACAAAGAGAAGAAAAGAAAGATAATAGGAAAGGAAGAAGAAAAAGAAGAAGAAGAAGAAGAAGAAGAAGAAGAAGAAGAAGAAGAAGAAGAAAAGAAAAAAGAAGAAAAAGAAAAAAAGAAAAAAGAAGAAAAAGAAGAAGAAGAAGAAAAAGAAGAAGAAAAAGAAGAAGAAAAAAAAGAAGAAAGAGGAGAAGAAGAAGAAAAAGAAAACGAAGAAGAAAAAGAAAACGAAGAAGAAAAAGAAAACGAAGAAGAAAAAAAGAAGAAGAAAAAGAAGAAAAAGAAAAAAGAAGAAAAAGAAGAAGAAAAAGAAAAAGAAGAAGAAGAAGAAAAAGAAAAAGAAGAATAAGAAGAAAAAGAAGAAGAAAAAGAAAAAAGAAGAAGAAGAAGAAAAAGAAAAAGAAGAAAAAGAAGAAGAAGAAGAAGAAGTTTTGATTTCTTAACTATTAAAAGATTGACTATTTCTTGTTTCATTTTTTTCTGATAAAAAACATTTTTTAATTGAACAGAAATATTTTGTATTTTAATCATTTTCGTTTTTACAATTCATAAAAAATAAATTTATTTCAATTGAATTCTGTCTGGCTAAATTTCAAATATAAAATCCTGACAGCTGTTCGAAGTGATTTTTTTATGCCACTTATTCACTGGCAGACATGAATTCTTCAACACTTTTGACTTCCTCTTCTCTTCTATCGTAAGAATAGTTTATGTAAAGTAGAAGAAAAATAGTGAATTTCAAACACAAATATGTTATTCCAAGACAAAAAACTATTTTAGATAATGAATTGCTTTCTCTGCATCAGTCTGTAACAGTGGCTCTGCATCTGTCAGGGTTTCAATCTATCTGTCTGTCTGTCACTTCATCTTTCAGGATGTATGTCTCTGCATCTGTCTGTCCTTGCATTTGGTTGTCTCTCTGCATCCGAGCGTTGGTCTCCGCATCTTCCGTGTGTGTGTCTTGACAACAAAAATTAAAGAAACAACTAACGTTTAAATTTTTCGTAGGGGGATCATTTTGTAACAATTTTGTAACTGATTTTTGAAAAAACACTAAAGTTTGTCTTCTAAATAAAAAATATAAATTCGTAATAATTTACAAAAGACGACAGCAGAAGCTCTTCGTTATTTGGTATATTCCGTTCTGTTCTAGAGTGTGAAAACATGTTTACAGAACGGCGGACCAAATTTAGTGTTTAGTTCTGAATAAATAGGGCTTTATTTAACATTAAGAATATGAGAAGAAAAGAAAAGCTGACTGTAATTAAAAAAATAATCAGAAAAGCTTGCCGCCGCAGGAGTTTAAACTCTTAGCGAACAGTTGTTGTTTTTAAAGAATGCGAATGTGAAGGGTTCGTTAACTATTCTGGAATTGTTCCATCAAAAATTAGCACATGGTGAATCCGATGCCGATCAGAGTAGATAAATAGTAGCGAGTAAAAATGCCAGCCACCTTCTCTTTTGAAGGTTTATTTGAGAGAGTCCGGTAATCCGAAGAAAATATAATAAATATGGATTCCGTCGGGCCTCACCAAAGACAAGAATGGAGGGGAAGACTTAGGTCAAGACTAGACAATAAGACCCCACCCTCATCAGAGAATTAATTGTGGCTTGATTGAAGAAAAAAACCGGTTGATGATGATGATGATGCTGCTGCTGCTGCTGATGATGATGATGATGATGGTGGTGGTGGTGGTGGTGGTGATTGTGTGATGCTGCTGCTGCCGATGATGATGATGATGATGATGATGATGATGATGATGATGATGATGATGATGATGATGATGATGATGATGATGGTGGTGGTGGTGGTGGTGGTGATTGTGTGATGCTGCTGCTGCCAATGCTGCTGCTGCTTCTGCTGCTGCTGCTGCTGCTGCTGATGCTGCTGATGATGATGATGGTGGTGGTGGTGGTGGTAGTGGTAGTGATGATGCTGCTGCTGCTGCTGCTGCTGCTGCTGCTGATGATGATGATGATGATGATGATGATGATGATGATGATGATGATGATGATGATTTTTTATATAAATATGAATATTAATTCTCATTCATTCATTTCGTATGAATCAGTTGATTCTTTTGTTGGCATAGGTTTCCCCGATATTTTTCTAGTCAAAATTCTTTCTAGAAAGACATCGCGTACTTACAGGAGGCGCCACGTGAAGGTTGGCAACTTCATTAATGAAAGCATTTCTGTGGAACGAACTGGATTCGAACTTGGCACACCCAGGTTTTTTATCAAGGAGTTACTTCCCTTATGCTGACTCATTCCTTGAGGAATCTATATAAAGGAGAGTTATCTGTGTGTAAGTGTGTGTGTGTGTGTATATGTGTGTGTGTGTATGCGTGTGTGTGTGTGTGTCCAGCTAGAGAGGAATGGGTTTGTCAAATGAAAAGGGGGGGATAGAGAGAGATAAAGAGATAGAAGTTGTAATGTAACCACTTAGCCGCCGCCACCTCCTAATATTAGTGCTAACACTAGCAAAGCATAATTTTTTTTTCGTAATTTTTGATGCAGGACATACACACACGCTGATGAAAAAATATTCATATTAAATCAAGGTCATACAAAGATGTTTCGGATATCTCCCAGAAAAACAAAAACTTGCATAATATCAATGTGATCATTCTCAGAGGTTCTGTGTTTTCAATTAGAATCATCATTATTATACTAAATGTGAGTCAATCAACGTTTGTTTTCCTAAGGCTTTTTTCCTATATACTGTAAAAGTGTAACACATTTCTATTACAACTTTTATCTCTCTATCTCCCCCCCCCTTTTCCTTTGACAAACCCATTCCTCTCTAGCTGGACACACACACACACGCATACACACACGCATATACACACACACCCACTTACACACAGATAACTCTCCTTTATATAGATTCCTCAAGGAATGAGTCAGCATAAGGGAAGTAACTCCTTGATAAAAAATCAGAGTTACCTCCCGTTCGTACAAAACCATAAAATTCCCCCTCCCATGAAATCTGCGCCAGTTTAGGATCAAAGAACGAATAATTTTTTTCTAAATTTTACACATTATTCTCCCGAGGCAACTCTGATGAAGAATATATCAACTTTTTTTGGTATTTTTCAAGTTTTACCTGGACATACAAACACACATACACAGATATATAGATGTAGGGGAGGACTTGAATGCCTACTAGACACACCCTCGGGTGTCTTCGGTCTCTCTGTACAGGGGTTTGTCAGAGACTCTGACATGAGGATACTTTTTACTTGAAGTAAACCCTGACCAAATATTTTAAAAAAATGGTGTGCTGTCTCCTTAAGCCATCCAGCACGTCTCTCGGATTGTGGACGGGGGCACCCCCTCTACTCATAGAGGGCAGCTTCGAATAAACAATTAGAAGCCGTTGACAATGAGGAAATGAATAATAAAAAATATGAATAAAAACAAAAATAAATACTGGCAGGCCGGCACCCAGGATAAAAAGGGCCCATCAACCCGTTCATACACCAGGCGGGAAGATGTAAGCAATGGTGTGACCCGTCCTGCCTCTGGAAATGGTTCTCCAGCCAATACAGAGGCCAACCAGGGTCAGCCATCAGGCTTTGAGACAAAAGGTCCTGGCCCCCTATCTCCATCAAATGCAGCAACAACAAAAAAGAAACATAAGAGGCTTAAAAGACCAAACCATGGACTATTGCACAAAAGAAGGTGCTATTGTTTTGCTACCACTACTCAAAGTTTGAAAAGTGGAGCAAAACATCGAATGAGATTCTAGCTAATAAGATCCAAGAATCTACCCTACCGGAAGAAAAAAAAAATACACTGGTTGCACGCCTACGATCGCTTGTTTCCCAGATGGGAATATATATAACAGAAGAAGAGAACACCCTTATAAAAAATGCAGTCATAAGAGAGGCTGAAGAAGACTACCTTCCTATCAGGGAAGAAGAAACTAGACGAAGACAAAGACAAGAGTCTAGATGGGAGAGGGAAGAAAAGTGGACAATGTTATGGGATATGAAATATGCTCAAGGAAAATATACCAAACAAAAAAAGAGAACAGAGACCTGGAGGGAAATATTCTTCCACTTCTGTCCGGGCAAGAAAAATGTTTCACCACAAAAAATAACTTGCCAAAGATATAACAGCATGAGCCTGTTCAATGAAGCTGAGCTGGACTATATGGCATCAGAGATAGCTGCCTTCATAAGAGCCAAAAAAGTGTCCACTTGAAAGCCCCATCAAAATTCCCACAATTCCCATCATCATCCAAAACACCACACCACAGGTACAGCAGAAACCACATTACCATTCACCCATGAATGAAACCGTCAAACTGTGTGTGTCCATAACAACCCACCATAAAGTCACATCAACACCAAAATCCATACCACCACCATCAGATGTCTATTTAGAATCAGAAGATAGCTCCTTATTGAACCGAAGTTCTTCTTCACTACTATCACCGAGCCCACTGGTAACACCTGAATCCCCATCATTACCTCAGAAAGTACTGGAACCAGATGATGAGCAATTAGCCTTGAAAGAAGAGCTTGGGAATACAAGTGAGGAAGTCCAGATGATGAGGCTGGAGGAAAGACCTCAACTGCCCAAAACCCAAGCCTCAAGAGCTACGAAGGCAGTAATACAAAACATAAACATCGCTCTCCAAAGAATTGTTCCATCCAACATATCGCTCATGGAGCTAAATCAAATAACATATGCTGCAGGACTTTACATTGTTAGGAAAACACTCCCGCAATTAAAAAAGCAATGGGAGTCCAAAGCACGAGCCACAACACCACCGTGGAAACTGAAGCTCCAGAAACAATTTAACCTTTGCAGAAAGGAAGTGTCTCAAATGAAATAATTCCTTGTTGCTTCTACAGTGCGGGGACGGCTTAGAAACACCATCTGCAGACTTAAAGACCATCCTTGAGGACTGTAGGAAGAGGCAGAGAAATCTAAGCATGACTTGGATTGATTATCAAAAGGCATACGATAGTGTACCCCACGCATGTCTCCTGCGCTGCCTTGATCTATATAATATCCATCTGGTCATCAAGAAAACTATGGCAGTACAAATAAATATGTGGAAAACAAACATGGCATTAAGACACACTAATGGAACAATAAAAATCCCTGACGTCAAGATCCGAAGAGGAATCTTCCAAGGGGATAGCTTATCTCCTCTACTCTTTTGCCTGGCAATTGATCCGCTAAGCAAATTACTAAACAAAAGCCAGAGTGCCTACAATCTGAGCCAGGGCCGTAAACAAGATCTAAACAATAGAGTGAACCACCTGCTCTTCATGGATGACCTCAAGCTGTATGATAGTTCAGATGCTGATATAAGCTGACTCTTACAGGTTGTACATACCTTCCCCAAAGATATTGGAATGAAGTTTGGTCTGGACAAATGTGCCAAGTGCTCCGTTAGAGCTGGGAAGAAGATCCAAATGGAAAACATACAGCTTGATGAAGATACTGACATCAAAGACCTTGAAGAACAGGAACAATACAAATAACTTGGCATAGAAGAAAACGATTCAATTCAACATGCCTAGATGAGATAAAAAATTGGCAGAGAATATATATGCCGTGTTAGAAAAATTTGCAAAACACAGCTAACAAACAAAAACAAAGTAACTGCCATTAACCAATTAGCTATGCCAGTGATAACATACAGCTTTAGAATTATTGATTGGCTACAAAAGGACATTAATAGATTAGACACTAAAACGAGAAAAATGTTAACAATGTACAGAGTAATGTACAGAAACCAGTGTCTACCAAGGTTGTATCTCCCAAGAGGAACAGGGGGTAAGGGTCTCTCAGAAATTGACCATCAACATCGAGCCACTATTGTGAGCACCGGCCAATATCTGATGAGCTCCCACAACCCAAACCTTATGATGGTATGCCAACATCAAGAAACCAGAGAAAGCAGAACTGGCCAAACATTTTGGACAGGACTGTCTTACAAATGAGGTAGAAACAGACAACAATCCTGCCACAGAAATAGCTCGCAAAAGCCGTCAGAAATACACCAAGACCTTTTATTCCAGAAAACTGGAAGAATGGGCCAACCAACAACGTACTAAGTAATTCCTAGGTGAATTATCCCAGGAATATATAGATAAGGAAGCTTCTATAGACTGGCTGAAAAGAGGATCTCTCCACTACGATCAGGAGAGAATGATAATGGCTGGCCAAGATCAAGACTTGATGACCAATGCCTTTAAAAAGATGAGTGGTCTCAGCAACAATAACAAGTGCAGGCTCTGCCACACAGAAGTAGAGAGTGTGAGCCACCTGACATCCAGTTGTAAGGTTCTCCTGGGGGATGACTATTATACAATGCGACACAACGGAGTGTGTAAATATCTTCACTGGACTATTTGTAAAAAGTTGAATATCCAGTGTAGCAGCAAGTCCTGGGAGCATATACCAGAAATAACAGTCGGAAATAATTTATACACCATCCACTATGACTATGCAATCCCTACAGCTACATATCTAGAAAACGGAGCTGTTAAACCTGACATCGTAATATGGGACAAAAGGGAGAAAGTAGCAACCCTAGTTGAAGTCAGTATCCCTAATGATGCAGGATTAAACAGAGCAGAAAGGAAAAAGATTACGAAATACCAAGGTCTTATGTACGACATGAAAAGAAACTGGAATCTTAGGAAAATCTCCATCATACCAGTAATTATAGGAGCAACAGGACTAATGAAAAATAATTTCAAAAGCTATCTGGCGAGTATACCCGGTGAACCGAGTGCAAGAGAAATACAATCAACTGCACTTAAAGGGACGGTTAGAATCTTAAAACGATATCTAGGCTGGAGTGTCTGAAATAGCTGGTGAATGTCTGGCATCCGGTAGGATTCCCCATCTCCAGCAAATACAGAAAGATAAGAAAAATAAAAAATAAAGAGAGATATATATAATAGATAACACAAAATGCATGCTAAAATATACCTTAGTTCTGGGATTAAGTTATGTTTGAAAAAAAATTTCTCTTTTAATTGTTCTAACTAGCAGTAATTTATAATTAACTGAACAAATCACTCATCTCTCCCTTAATTATCTATGTATTTCTCTATACCTCTAACTCTATGTTGATTCAACCACTCTCTAATATTCTTGATATCTCTGTGAGCATTTGGAGAAAGAGTGACTCTCTTTTTCTAGCATCGTCATCTAATTTACATATGTGTGTCTGAACACACCACAAACACATAAGTAAATTAGATGGCAAAAGAATGTCTCTTTATTTCTGTATAATAATCATACTAATACTGGACAATTCATAAGAATAACAAGAGGAGACTTGAACAGAGAAACAGAATTGCTACTGACACGTGCACAGAACAATGCGATTAGAACTAACTATATCAAAGCTGAAATCGACAAAACACAGGATAACAGTAAATGTAGACTCTGTGGACAAAGAGACGAAATGCATAATAAGTGAATGCAGCAAAGTGCTCCAAAAAGAATACAAAAACAGATGCAACTGTGTGGGGAAAGCAGTACACTGGGAACTATGCAAATGACTGCATTTTGAATATACAGGCAAATGACACAGACACAAAATGGAGACAGAAATACTGGAAAACGAAAATCACAAAATGTTCTGGGACATGGAAGTACTAACTGATAAACTCATCCAAGCAAGGAGACCAGATGCAATAATAATCAATAAGAAGGGAAAAAAAACTGCCAAATTGTAGATTTTACCGTCCCAGCAGACCACAGGGTGAAGATCAAGTAGACAGAAAACGAAGCAAATACACAGAACTTGTTAGAGAGATGAAAAGGGGATGGAGCATGAAGAGAGTCACTATAATACCGATAATTGTAGGAGCACTAGGAATCATAAGACTTAGAGAAGTCAAAATCAAAGGGACGCAGAGAAGACCAATGGTCGTTGCCAACAGAAATTTAATGGTAAGTGACTTTTGCGATAATGCAAAATCGTTTGCAATGATTATCGAAAGAGGTGAAGAGTACTCGAAATCTGGGGAGACTTGTTGTCACTCAGACCCCAGGGAACACCACCGGTTGTTATCAGTGAGTAATCAGTGATGATGACATGTGTGAGAACTCATAGTGAGTCCATATAATAATAATAATAATAATAATAATAATAGTAATAGTAATAATAATAATAATAATAATAATAATAATAATAATAAGAAGAAGAAGAAGAAGAAGAAGAAGAAGAAGAAGAAGAAGAAGAAGAAGAAGAAGAAGAAAAAGAAGAAGAAAAAGAAAAAGAAGAAGAAAAAGAAGAAGAAGAAGAAGAAGGAGAAGAAGAAGAAGAAGAAGAAGAAGAAGAAGAAGAAGAAAAAGAAGAAGAAAAAGAAGAAGAAGAAAAAGAAGAAGAAGAAGAAGAAGAAAAAGAAGAAGAAGAAGAAGAAAAATAAGAAAAAGAAGAAGAAAAAGAAGAAGAAGAAGAAGAAAAAGAAGATTAATATAATGAAACTTGTTATTTTTACTTATGCAAGAAGAATGTCGTAAAAGATATGTGATAGTTTATGAATTTTCGAATGAAATCAAAGTAGAATAAATGGTGGTAGTGGTTGTGACCCAACGGGTCAGGGGCACGTCTAGTGATATAATTACTATTTTCAATATCATTTCCTGTTGGTGTTCATGTACTGACCGGATTATTGACTAAGAGTCTATTATCAATTATTCCCTTCCTCTACTTTCGGTGCTTATATACTTCAGTCTATGTTCCGTTACCCCCCCACACACACACCAACCCTTACCCTAACCCTAACCCTAACCCTAACCCAACCCTAACCCTAACCCATCCTCATGAATGCTGGTTATGTGCTACGTACTTAAAATCCTGTTATTTAACCTTTCTCTGTTGTCCATCCAACCACAAGATTCCTGGATTTACTTCCGGTCTGTCTTGTCATCCGTTTCCATACAACCGATGACCATTCTGAACCGGACTGAACTGGACACACAACCCTAACCCGACTGACCTCATTGGATGGTTTCAAAGGATAAAGAAATACTGAGGGAAATTTGTTTATTTTCTTTTTCTCCAATTAGAAATTCGAATTATTTTGATCGAGTGGATTTTCTGAGAATTAAAAAAGGTAAGTACAGATTTTTATATTACTTACTTTAATCGCACAGGACTTATATATATATATATATATATATATATATATATATATATATATATATATATATATATATAAGTCAACATTAGTACCGTCGGTTTCAAGCTCAGAAGGACTAAACTATCCGGCTCTCTTCAGCTTATGTTGTCACCTGTTTCAGAAATGTGAAGTCACGTGTCTCTCTCGTTCGGACGCGTTCTTTGCTTAGAGTGTTATGTATATCTGTTTAAATTTAGTGTAAGGGAGGTTTAATAAGGTTTGAAAAAAGGGGGGGGGGTGAAATGTAACAGTTTAGATTTTAAAATGGAAAAGATTTAAAAATATAAAAAAATAAAAATATTTCTATACTAATCCCGTGAGTCAATGTTTATAAGTGACGTATATTTGGCCGTTACTGTTTTGAGGGTTAATTATGTATATTCTAGAGAAAGTAAGGAGAGAAAATGGGTTCAAGGATTATACTTATGAAAAGATAATAAAAAGGTTAAAAACACATTAAATTCAACTTCAAGGCATGGATTAAAGGATTCTAAATCAATCCAAAAGGAATTTAAACTAAGATTTAACCCGGGTCCGGTCCTGGCAGCTTGTCAATCGGTCTAAGGCCAGTAATTCTGCAGGGTTCTTGAATGATTCCGTATTCGTGATAAAACTAAGTAAAGTAATTGTCGCATACGTAACACTGCTGGCCGTACTTCCGCTTTCTATCCACTCCGAGACGAATTTCTGCAACGTTTTTCTTCACTCTCTACGAATCCGACTTTTCTCCTATGATCAAACTTCTCTGTTCGCAATCTAACTTCCCTCTGCCTCCTCCCCCAATCACTCCTCTTTTATCTCTTTCATTTCCAATCAGGAGCATCTCATTTGCATACCCCGTAGTCACCCTGTAGGCATTTAAAGAAACAAGTCGGCCATTCTTGTTTCCTTCTTCTTCACACGAGGTAAGCCACCCAAAAACGCGGTCGGTCGTTCTTGTTTTCTCTTCTTTTTTCCTCATTTACACCACACGCCCCCCTTGATCTTCGAGATCAATAGGATACTTCGTAATCCTCCATCCAAGCAGGCCGCCTCCTCTCACGTCGTGGCCTCTGGGGAACAACTTCTTGGGGGTTAACATTTTCAGGTTCACTACAACGTGGGTCTAAGTCAGGTAGAGTCGCATCATTTGCTTCTCGGCGGCCCTCGATTTCCTCTTCTTTACTGCCCTCACTGCGTACCGGCAGTGTCATGCGACGCAGGTCTAGGATATGCCGGGGAACGCCGTTCACCATCACATTGTTCTTCGACCGCAATCCCGTTACGACCCCTTTTTTCCAACGAGTGGTACACTGTGCATTAGGGGGCTTCACCCACACCTCTTCACCTACTTTGATAGTGGCTTCCTCACTCTCGATTCCTGCTGTTTTGTTGCACGGGTGCCGCCATTTATATGTGAAAACGGCCCTATGAGGGACAGTTGTCTCGTCTTGTTTGGTTTTTGGCGAGACGTTGTACCAAAACACCGCCTCTATGGGTGATATGTTGCTTTTTTCCGCAGCGGCTTTAATGGTGCGATGATTCCTCTCCACTATTCCGTTGCCACTCGGCCGATACGCTGCTCTAAAAAATTGCCTTACTCCCCACTTATCGCATACCCCTTTAAAGGCTTCAGATCGGAAAGCGGGCCCATTGTCCATCAAGAGTTCCTCAACCGGCCCTCTCTCCAAAAATATCTCCTCGATGACCCCTCCGATCGCCCATGCCGCTTCTGCCCTGATTTCTCTCCAGATGGCAAACCTTCCCGGTCCACAGTCGACCATCGAGAGATACAATTTGTGGCGATAGTGCGTCACATCAATAGCCAATCGCTTCCAGTCCTCCGCAATGTGCAACTGTCCTGTTTCGTGTCTGGACGGTCTAGGGTCAATTGATTGGCACTCTCGACAGTTCTCCACCACTTCCCTAACCTCCTCCTCGGTGGTCTCCGGGTAAACCTCTCTGGCTAGGAATAACGTTCGTTCCCGACCAAAGTGGTGCATTTCGTGTGACTCCTTGACTTCTTCCCCTGCATAGCATACCGAGGAGACCTCCTTTCCCTCCTGCAGCCAGGCCTTCTTCACGCGTGTCATCGAATCCGCCTTGTTTTTTTCTGATGGGACCAACACGACAGATACTCTTAACTGGAACTCCGCTATTAGATCGGCGAGCGCTCCGAGTCTGCGCTTGATCAGCATTTCCGCAGCACCTTTGGTCTTAACTCTCTTATCGCCAGTTACTGCCGACCGAATCCACGATGCTGCCGTTGCCGAATCGGTTTTAATTTCAATTATTTTCAATCCCCACTTCAGGGCCAGATTGAGTCCTTTCATAACGGCATCTAGTTCTGCTACGTGGATATGGGAGAAGTCGTTGGTTTTTCTTAGCCATGCCGCATCCTCCACACTTACGCCTCCCATCTCTAGTACGACGCCCAACGCCAGGTTACTGGCATCGCACCAAATCACACCCGCATCTCCACTGCTGACATACCAGTCCCCTTTCACTGGGTCCTCATTCCTCACCCTCGCAATGATTTCTTGCAGCATGTTCATAACCTCCTTCGTTACACGGCCCTCCCAGCCAGCAGTGCCTGCTAGTCGTTTAATAAAACTACATGCTATCCTGAGCCAGCCAGCGATAGGATAGTGCCCGACCAGCCTCCCGCAGACCGAGAAGAGTTCTCGCTTCGTCAGCTCAGATCCGACTTCGGGTATTACACTCCCTCGTTCGAAGACAAGGCTTTCTTTTCCATCTCGCCTTAGTTTCAACCCCAGCACCCGTCCTCCATCCAGGGCCTCCGCCGGTTTTGCAGTTAACCCATACTTCTCGACATGGCTTCTTACTTTCTCCGCTGTCACCTCTGCCTCCTCCACCAGTATGTCGTCAATGTACGAACTAGTGGCCTCCTCCACTGAACGGTCTTTGCTCAGCACTGTCTTCAGCACGGCAGTCATAATTTTGGGGGCTGAACTCAGCCCAAAGCCTAGCCTCGTCAGACAATACACTCGCCCCTTGTACCGGACCAGCTGGTACTGCCAGAGTTTTTCATCTACACGGATCTGCAGATATGCCGATTTCAGATCGACAATTTTTGTGGCCCGTCCCATTCTTCTCCATTTCCTCATGACCTCCTCGCATACGTCGATCCCCGTTCCAGTGTGGCAGGCTACGTGTCTGTTCAATTCTCTGAAGTCCAGTACGGGCCTAATCTTGTTTTTCGTAGGCTGAACAACCGCCAGTAGTGGCAACACTCCTTTTTCTTCCCCTGTCCACGGTTTCAGAATTCCTTCTTTTATCCACCTCTCCACTTCTTCCTCAAATCCCTTTCTTATTTCTCCTCGCAGGGTGTTTTCGTAGCAGCCCACTTTATTCTGTAGTTCCGGGGGTCCGGAGATCCATTTCCATTCCACCGTCCACCTCACGCCATCAAACTTTGCCAGGAAATCTTTGTCCTCAATGCAGCAAACCTCCGGTTTTGGTATTCTGATGGTTCTATCACCTTCCACTCCTGCCATCCCCACTGCGCCGAGACGTCCGAACGTCACTTGGCTCCCTCGTAACGTGGCGCCCCCCAGTCGGTTAATTGCACTCATACCTATAATCACGTCAACACCACCGACCAGATGATTCAACACTAAGGCTCGCAGTCCAATGGACACCCCTTGCACCATTACTTCCGCTGTCGTCTCACCTAGGCACTTCACATCCCTGCCATCCACGGTCCTAATAGTCCTGGTTCCGCTCCATGACCTAGCGACATTCCTCGCTAACAACGTTGTAGTACAGCCTGTGTCGACAAGGGCTATGGCTTTCTTCCCATTGACTACTACCGGTAACCGAGGCAACGTTCCATCATGCGCCATCTCCGCACAGAAGGGGTAACCACTGGCGCAATAGCTCCCCTTCACTCGTTTCCCTGGTCTCGGCTCTTTGCAGTCTTTGATCAGATGAGGGCCCTGGCACCGGAAGCACTTGATTGCAGGTCTCCCCTCCTGTCGCCTCGCCGGCTGCCTCTCATTCAAGTGAGGCCTCATGCACATATTTCCACCCACAGCTGCAGCCACGATTGGGCTTTTAACATTTTTCACTAGGACTCTGGCGTGAACCAAGAGATCGTCCACTTCCATAGTATGGATCCCAGTGATTCTCTGCATGTTCGTAGAGATTTCCTCTGGGAAGCCGTTAACTAGGTACAGCTTTACCGTCATCTTCAGGCTCCTCCCCACGTAACCAGCCAACCCTGCCAGTCTCCTGATCTCTGCCGCAAAGACGTCAACCGACTCGCCGGTCCACCTCAAACTGGAAAGCTTACCAAGTGCTTCGAATGGGCCCTCAGCGAAGGCCAATTTCAGCCTTTGCTCCACTGAGGCAAAGTCTTCCTTGTCTTCATCTCGCATCTGCTGGTAAATCGTGAGGGCTTCCCCCTCTAAGTATAGCGGCAGCAGGGTGACCACATCTTCTATCTTTTGCAGCTTCGCCACCATCTTTAATTTCTCCAGCCACTTAATCAGGTCACCCTCCCCAGTAAAGGGTCTCAGCATGTGAGTGCTCAGTCTCCACTCAGCCATGGTAATTTGCTCGATGCGCCGAAATAGCTTGTCGCATACGTAACACTGCTGGCCGTACTTCCGCTTTCTATCCACTCCGAGACGAATTTCTGCAACGTTTTTCTTCACTCTCTACGAATCCGACTTTTCTCCTATGATCAAACTTCTCTGTTCGCAATCTAACTTCCCTCTGCCTCCTCCCCCAATCACTCCTCTTTTATCTCTTTCATTTCCAATCAGGAGCATCTCATTTGCATACCCCGTAGTCACCCTGTAGGCATTTAAAGAAACAAGTCGGCCATTCTTGTTTCCTTCTTCTTCACACGAGGTAAGCCACCCAAAAACGCGGTCGGTCGTTCTTGTTTTCTCTTCTTTTTTCCTCATTTACACCACAGTAATATAATATCTTAATGCTTCAAAAGGTATTTATTTTACCTATTCCTTCTTAAATTTAACAATAGATGCTTTTTTTTTTAAATATAAACCTTAAAAAACTTATACAAATCACGTGCTGCATTCACGTTCTTCATATTTGATGGTGGGAAACAACAACTTGCCTATTTGGCCCGGCTGTAATAACAACAAGCCGGTAAAGAGATAAAAAATATAAATCCGATGACATCAGGATATATTACATACCGAGGATGCCAGGTTTTGGCGAAATATCTGTATCACTTTAAACTAACAAAAAAAAATTGCTAGTTTTAATAAAAAAATTAAAAAAAAATCGGTTTCCATTTATTATTTTTCTTTTTTTTTTATATAAAAAAAATTGATATCGCATCTTAATGCTTCAAAAGGTATTTATTTTACCTATTCCTTCTTAAATTTAACAATAGATGCTTTAAAAAAAAAATATGAACCTTAAAACACTTATATATATATATATATATATATATATATATATATATATATATATATATATATGTGTGCATATATTTCGGCAGCAAATCGTTTATTAGACATGTGTCATTGAAGACCACAGAGTTCTCCCTCTTTATGATCTTTCTGGTCAGTTTCTCGACTCAGCGAGCGATTCATCGGTTTCTGGTATCAATTGATGGATCATGGCGTCTAATGTTGTGTCTTGGGCCATCTCTCTCTCTCTCTCTCTCTCCATCTCTTTCTCTCTCTCTCTCTCTCTCTCTCTCTCTCTCTCTATATATATATATATATATATATATATATATATATATATATATATATATATATATATATAGATTACTTTACTTAGTTTAATCGCACAGGACTTAACGTCTCCTCGTTGTGTTGAACAGAAAATTCTGTCTCCAAATTGCATATTTCTCGGCTATTTGAAGAGGCACGCATCACTATTGTCTAATACTGTCAGGACATCTTTTTTGGTGGCCGTCCTCTTGGTTTTGCGTTTGAAACGTCTTCTCTGTAGCTGGCATTTATCATCCCACTACTCCGAGCAACATGACCAAACCATCGAAGCCTATTAGCTAACACCACATCTTTCGTCATGCTCAGCGCTTCGCGTATGCAAGCATTACTAAACCGGTCATTCCTAGTAACCTTGAGGATTGTCCTAAGACATTTCATCTCAAACACCAACAGGGCTCTGACTTCTTGTTATCCAGTAGTCCATGTCTCTGAACCGTATACGGCTATTGACAGAATGAGTGCCTTATACAATCTAAACTTAAGGGTTCTGGACATGTCTCGAGAGATCTATATTGCGTTTCTTAAACGGCAAACCGCCTGTGTTTTTTTTATATATTATATTATATAGATAAGTGTTACACCGGCCGTTCTTACACAGGAGAAACGGCACCGGTTGTCACTATAAATAGTGCGAGTCACCAGAGACACAAAAAAGACAAAGCACAGTCTTGTAACTGTCTAGCCAAGTGCTAGTCACTTTCTTACTGTGTTAATACACTTGTTAAACCAACCCTCGACTTGACTTCCTTTATTTATTATTTACTGTTGGACAACTTCACAACAATAAGTAAAGGCTTAGGTAATATTCCAAATAGACCCCTCCCCCCCAAAAAAAAAACGACACCGTGAAGATACATGGAATAAGGGTGAAGTTAAAATAAACCCATTAAAAGAAGAAAAACACAGAACTTCCTATAATGTCACACAGCACTCTCTTTCTTACCTTAACATAGTACAAAATCGATTCACAATCTAGTGGATAATGATCTCTTCTCTCTCACAGAGATCTATCGTTATTTCCGTATATATATATATATATATATATATATATATATATATATATATATATATATATATATATATATATATATGAGAAAGGAAAGATGAGAGTAATCCGACGTAATGGGAAATGAAAAAGAAAAAAACCAAGAGATATTTTTTTAATATATTTATCAACGTTTCGTCTTTATTGTAAGACTTCCTCGTGATGATAATTTTAAGAAAAATGTCATGCAAGTACATCGAAATATTGGGTTGACATGATGGGTTGATAAGGAAAAGTAGTAGCCGTGGCTACTAAGAGCGCTGGAGGAGAGTCTAGGCTGCGAGAAGACAGTAGTGGCGAAGAATGAAATGAATATGGAAAGCTTTGAGTGGGTACCATTAAGGCAGCAGTGAAGAAGTTTTACAATAAAGACGAAACTACCTAGCTCTACTCACGTATCGAGCACTGTTGAAGTAAATACTGAAAATTGATACATAAACAATTATATCTCCTTATAAAATTTCATGTGAATACATGAAATAATATGTGAATACTCGCTGACTTGATATTTACAAAGTTAAATTCCTCCTAGATTCCAAGCTAATTTCTGGCGGCCAACTGTTAAGTCTCTTGACTGCGAATCAGTCGAGATTTTTGATCGGAGTTCACGCCCGTCGGAATTAGCTTAAATATATATATATATATATATATATATATATATATATATATATATATATATATATAGTCTAAAGAAGCTTTGAGTCATTTAAAAAAAAAAAAAAAAAAAAAATGTAAAATGCAGTTTAAATTCCCAGACAAACTAACTAAATCCAAGATATTGCAGACTTAACATTCGTTGGAAAATTAATAAATGAAAAAATATAAGTAAAATAAAAAAATAAAAAAAAAATAAAAAAGGGGGGGGTTAATTATCTAAGAGTGAAACAAAAACAGGAGACCTTAAGCATCTAATATTAACACGGGGATCATCATATATATATATATATATATATGAAAATATTTGTTGTTGTTTATTATCTACGGACGTATACGTTTCATCTTTTTTCAATACAAGACTCTTCAGTGTAGAAGTTTGACTATTCACTACTGGTCACACGATTCGAAACCCTGGATTATAAGTATTTTTCAACTCAAACCCAACGTCTTAAACCTCGCGGCCAATATCTGAACGGCTGATAAACTGTGGTAGATTAAATACATTTATAAGCGGCGTAGACGGCACAGGCATTCTACTTATATTAAGGAATGATGCATTATAAAGCAAATGACGTCACGCTGTATTTGCACTACTACTAAAGTGCTCTACTAATTATTAAGGAGCGACAAATATGAAAATATTTGTTGTTGTTTATTATCTACGGACGTATACGTTTCATCTTTTTTCAATCAAGACTCTTCAGCGTAGAAGTTTGACTATTCACTACTGGTCACACGATTCGAAACCATGGATTATAAGTATTTTTCAACTCCAACCCAACGTCTTGAACCTCGCGGCCAATATCTGAACGGCTGATAAACTATGGTAGATTAAATACATTTATAAGCGGCGTAGACGGCACAGGCATTCTACTTATATTAAGGAATGATGCATTATAAAGCAAATGACGTCACGCTGTATTTGCACTACTACTAAAGTGCTCTACTAATTATTAAGGAGCGACAAATATGAAAATATTTGTTGTTGTTTATTATCTACGGACGTATACGTTTCATCTTTTTTCAATCAAGACTCTTCAGCGTAGAAGTTTGACTATTCACTACTGGTCACACGATTCGAAACCATGGATTATAAGTATTTTTCAACTCCAACCCAACGTCTTGAACCTCGCGGCCAATATCTGAACGGCTGATAAACTATGGTAGATTAAATACATTTATAAGCGGCGTAGACGGCACAGGCATTCTACTTATATTAAGGAATGATGCATTATAAAGCAAATGACGTCACGCTGTATTTGCACTACTACTAAAGTGCTCTACTAATTATTAAGGAGCGACAAATATGAAAATATTTGTTGTTGTTTATTATCTACGGACGTATACGTTTCATCTTTTTTCAATCAAGACTCTTCAGCGTAGAAGTTTGACTATTCACTACTGGTCACACGATTCGAAACCATGGATTATAAGTATTTTTCAACTCCAACCCAACGTCTTGAACCTCG
>OY744526.1:3052275-3072275 GCA_963556195.1 Sepiola atlantica
TACAGCAGAAGTTTCCTAACCCTAACTCTATCAACTCCTAACTCTTGCAATCACACTAGACAGGTGATAATTACTAAAAATAACTTAATAATTAACACCTCTACCGGGACGTGGTTGACAGAATGAGAACAATCTACCCGGTCATGGTTGACAGAACAAGAACAATCTACCCGGTCATGGTTGACAGAACGAGAACAATCTACCCGGTCATGGTTGACAGAATGAGAACAATCTACCCGGTCATGGTTGACAGAACAAGAACAATCTACCCGGTCATGGTTGACAGAACGAAAACAATCTACCCGGTCATGGTTGACAGAACAAGAACAATCTACCCGGTCATGGTTGACAGAACGAAAACAATCTACCCGGTCATGGTTGACAGAACGAAAACAATCTACCCGGTCATGGTTGACAGAACGAAAACAATCTACCCGGTCATGGTTGACAGAACGAGAACAATCTACCCGTTATGGTTGACAGAACAGAAAACAATCTACCCGGTCATGGTTGACAGAACAGAAAACAATCTACCCGGTCATGGTTGACAGAACAAAAACAATCTACCCGGTCATGGTTGACAGAACAGGAACAATCTACCCGGTCATGGTTGACAGAACGAAAACAATCTACCCGGTCATGGTTGACAGAACGAAAACAATCTACCCAGTCATGGTTGACAGAACGAGAACAATCTACCCGGTCATGGTTGACAGAACGAAAACAATCTACCCGGTCATGGTTGACAGAACTAGAACAATCTACCCGGTCATGGTTGACAGAACAGAAAACAATCTACCCAGTCATGGTTGACAGAACAAAAACAATCTACCCGGTCATGGTTGACAGAACGAGAACAATCTACCCGGTCATGGTTGACAGAACGAAAACAATCTACCCGGTCATGGTTGACAGAACGAAAACAATCTACCCGGTCATGGTTGACAGAACGAAAACAATCTACCCGGTCATATTTGACAGAACGAAAACAATCTACCCGGTCATGGTTGACAGAGCGAAAACAATCTACCCGGTCATGGTTGACAGAACGAGAACAATCTACCCGGTCATGGTTGACAGAACAAGAACAATCTACCCGGTCATGGTTGACAGAACGAAAACGATCTACCCGGTCATGGTTGACAGAACGAAAACAATCTACCCGGTCATGGTTGACAGAACGAGAACAATCTACCCGGTCATGGTTGACAGAACGAGAACAATCTACCCGGTCATGGTTGACAGAACAGAAAACAATCTACCTGGTCATGGTTGACAGAACGAGAACAATCTACCCGGTCATGGTTGACAGAACGAGAACAATCTACCCGGTCATGGTTGACAGAACAGAAAACAATCTACCTGGTCATGGTTGACAGAACGAGAACAATCTACCCGGTCATGGTTGACAGAACGAGAACAATCTACCCGGTCATGGTTGACAGAACAAAAACAATCTACCCGGTCATGGTTGACAGAACGAGAACAATCTACCTGGTCATGGTTGACAGAACAGGAACAATCTACCCGGTCATGGTTGACAGAACGAGAACAATCTACCCGGTCATGGTTGACAGAACAAGAACAATCTACCCGGTCATGGTTGACAGAACGAAAACAATCTACCCGGTCATGGTTGACAGAACGAAAACAATCTACCCGGTCATGGTTGACAGAACGAGAACAATCTACCCGGTCATGGTTGACAGAACGAAAACAATTTACCCGGTCATGGTTGACAGAACAGAAAACAATTTACCCGGTCATGGTTGACAGAACGAAAACAATCTACCCGGTCATGGTTGACAGAACGAGAACAATCTACCCGGTCATGGTTGACAGAACAGAAAACAATTTACCCGGTCCTGGTTTACAGAACAAAAACAATCTACCCGGTCATGGTTGACAGAACGAAAACGATCTACCCGGTCATGGTTGACAGAACAGAAAACAATCTACCCGGTCATGGTTGACAGAACGAGAACAATCTACCCGGTCATGGTTGACAGAACGAAAACAATCTACCCGGTCATGGTTGACAGAACGAAAACAATCTACCCGGTCATGGTAGACAGAACGAAAACAATCTACCCGGTCATGGTTGACAGAACGAAAACAATCCACCCGGTCATGGTTGACAAAACGAGAACAATCTACCCGGTCATGGTTGACAGAACAGAAAACAATTTACCCGGTCATGGTTGACAGAACGAGAACAATCTACCCGGTCATGGTTGACAGAACGAAAACAATCTACCCGGTCATGGTTGACAGAACGAAAACAATCTACCCGGTCATGGTTGACAGAACGAAAACAATCTACCCGGTCATGGTTGACAGAACGAAAACAATCTACCCGGTCATGGTTGACAGAACGAGAACAATCTACCCGGTCATGGTTGACAGAACAGAAAACAATTTACCCGGTCATGGTTGACAGAACGAGAACAATCTACCCGGTCATGGTTGACAGAACAGAAAACAATTTACCCAGTCATGGTTTACAGAACAAGAACAATCTACCCGGTCATGGTTGACAGAACGAAAACAATCTACCCGGTCATGGTTGACAGAACGAAAACAATCTACCCGGTCATGGTTGACAGAACGAGAACAATCTACCCGGTCATGGTTGACAGAACAGAAAACAATTTACCCGGTCATGGTTGACAGAACGAGAACAATCTACCCGGTCATGGTTGACAGAACGAAAACAATCTACCCGGTCATGGTTGACAGAACGAAAACAATCTACCCAGTCATGGTTGACAGAACGAAAACAATCTACCCGGTCATGGTTGACAGAACAAGAACAATCTACCCGGTCATGGTTGACAGAACGAAAACGATCTTGCCGGTCATGGTTGACAGAACGAAAACAATCTACCCGGTCATGGTTGACAGAACGAAAACAATCTACCCGGTCATGGTTGACAGAACAGAAAACAATCTACCTGGTCATGGTTGACAGAACAGGAACAATCTACCCGGTCATGGTTGACAGAACGAGAACAATCTACCCGGTCATGGTTGACAGAACAAGAACAATCTACCCGGTCATGGTTGACAGAACGAAAACAATCTACCCGGTCATGGTTGACAGAACGAAAACAATCTACCCGGTCATGGTTGACAGAACGAGAACAATCTACCCGGTCATGGTTGACAGAACGAAAACAATTTACCCGGTCATGGTTGACAGAACAGAAAACAATTTACCCGGTCATGGTTGACAGAACGAAAACAATCTACCCGGTCATGGTTGACAGAACGAGAACAATCTACCCGGTCATGGTTGACAGAACAGAAAACAATTTACCCGGTCATAGTTTACAGAACAAAAACAATCTACCCGGTCATGGTTGACAGAACGAAAACGATCTACCCGGTCATGGTTGACAGAACAGAAAACAATCTACCCGGTCATGGTTGACAGAACGAGAACAATCTACCCGGTCATGGTTGACAGAACGAAAACAATCTACCCGGTCATGGTTGACAGAACGAAAACAATCTACCCGGTCATGGTAGACAGAACGAAAACAATCTACCCGGTCATGGTTGACAGAACGAAAACAATCTACCCGGTCATGGTTGACAAAACGAGAACAATCTACCCGGTCATGGTTGACAGAACAGAAAACAATTTACCCGGTCATGGTTGACAGAACGAGAACAATCTACCCGGTCATGGTTGACAGAACGAAAACAATCTACCCGGTCATGGTTGACAGAATGAAAACAATCTACCCGGTCATGGTTGACAGAACGAAAACAATCTACCCGGTCATGATTGACAGAACGAAAACAATCTACCCGGTCATGGTTGACAGAACAAGAACAATCTACCCGGTCATGGTTGACAGAACGAAAACAATCTACCCGGTCATGGTTGACAGAACGAAAACAATCTACCCGGTCATGGTTGACAGAACGAAAACAATCTACCCGGTCATGGTTGACAGAACGAAAACAATCTACCCGGTCATGGTTGACAGAACGAAAACAATCTACCCGGTCATGGTTGACAGAATGAAAACAATCTACCCGGTCATGGTTGACAGAACGAAAACAATCTACCCGGTCATGGTTGACAGAACGAAAACAATCTACCCGGTCATGGTTGACAGAACAAGAACAATCTACCCGGTCATGGTTGACAGAACGAAAACAATCTACCCGGTCATGGTTGACAGAACGAAAACAATCTACCCGGTCATGGTTGACAGAACGAAAACAATCTACCCGGTCATGGTTGACAGAACGAAAACAATCTACCCGGTCATGGTTGACAGAACGAAAACAATCTACCCGGTCATGGTTGACAGAATGAAAACAATCTACCCGGTCATGGTTGACAGAACGAAAACAATCTACCCGGTCATGGTTGACAGAACGAAAACAATCTACCCGGTCATGGTTGACAGAACGAAAACAATCTACCCGGTCATGGTTGACAGAACGAGAACAATCTACCCGGTCATGGTTGACAGAACAGAAAACAATTTACCCGGTCATGGTTGACAGAACGAGAACAATCTACCCGGTCATGGTTGACAGAACAGAAAACAATTTACCCGGTCATGGTTTACAGAACAAGAACAATCTACCCGGTCATGGTTGACAGAACGAAAACGATCTACCCGGTCATGGTTGACAGAACAAGAACAATCTACCCGGTCATGGTTGACAGAACGAAAACAATCTACCCGGTCATGGTTGACAGAACGAAAACAATCTACCCGGTCATGGTTGACAGAATGAAAACAATCTACCCGGTCATGGTTGACAGAACGAAAACAATCTACCCGGTCATGGTTGACAGAACGAAAACAATCTACCCGGTCATGGTTGACAGAACAAGAACAATCTACCCGGTCATGGTTGACAGAACGAGAACAATCTACCCGGTCATGGTTGACAGAACAAGAACAATCTATCCGGTCATGGTTGACAGAACAGAAAACAATTTACCCGGTCATGGTTGACAGAACGAGAACAATCTACCCGGTCATGGTTGACAGAACAGAAAACAATTTACCCGGTCATGGTTTACAGAACAAGAACAATCTACCCGGTCATGGTTGACAGAACGAAAACGATCTACCCGGTCATGGTTGACAGAACAAGAACAATCTACCCGGTCATGGTTGACAGAACGAAAACAATCTACCCGGTCATGGTTGACAGAACGAAAACAATCTACCCGGTCATGGTTGACAGAATGAAAACAATCTACCCGGTCATGGTTGACAGAACGAAAACAATCTACCCGGTCATGGTTGACAGAACGAAAACAATCTACCCGGTCATGGTTGACAGAACAAGAACAATCTACCCGGTCATGGTTGACAGAACGAGAACAATCTACCCGGTCATGGTTGACAGAACAAGAACAATCTACCCGGTCATGGTTGACAGAACGAGAACAATCTTCTCCTAACTCTTCTCTTCTTCTTGTTATCAGTGTACATGCATAAGTAAATCAAATAAGGGTACTTTGTTACAATAGGACCCGCACTAACTGTGACCATAACCCTTATCGTAAACCCTAACCCGAACTCTAACCCTAACCCTAACCCTTACCCCCACTTTGACCCTGATCCTAACCCTAAAAGTTAGCTCGGGTCCTAATGGACCAAAGCAGCCAAATAAGTCTATCCTGAGCAAACTGAAGTATCTGTTCTGTTCGCATACTTCATCTTTTCTGGCATCGGTCAGTGTAATAGAAATCGTTCTAGCAATTTTTAAATGTTTTTGTCTCAATCCACAGTGCGCCTTTTTGGAAGGGAAGTAGCTGGATTTCCCCACATTAAAAACCGATCTTGTGTCTAACTGTTCCCTCGTGGGGAAACAAGTAATCACGGACTATTCCGCCGAGTCAATCTTCTATTGTAGATTGGGTTTAATTTTCATTGGTCTGTCATGCTTCAGAGTGAAACAGCATTTACATTGGTTTGTCATGCTTCAGAGTGAAACAGCATTTTCATTGGTTTGTCATGCTTCAGAGTGAAATAGCATTTTCATTCGTCTGTCATGCTTCAGAGTGAAACAGCATTTACATTGGTCTGTCATGCTTCAGAGTGAAATAGCATTTTCATTGGTGTGTCATGCTTAAGAGTGAAATAGCATTTTCATTTATTTGTCATGCTTCAGAGTGAAATAGCATTTTCATTGGTTTGTCATGCTTCAGAGTGAAACAGCATTTTCATTGGTCTGTCATGCTTCAGAGTGAAATAGAATTTTCATTGGTGTGTCATGCTTCAGAGTGAAACAGCATTTTCATTGGTTTGTCATGCTTCAGAGTGAAATAGCATTTTCATTCGTTTGTCATGCTTCAGAGTGAAATAGCATTTTCATTGGTCTGTAATGCTTCAGAGTGAAATAGCATTTACATTGGTTTGTCATGCTTCAGAGTGTAACAGCATTTTCATTGGTCTGTCATGCTTCAGAGTGAAATAGCATTTACATTGGTTTGTCATGCTTCAGAGTGAAACAGCGTTTTAATTGGTCTGTCATGCTTCAGAGTGAAATAGCATTTTCATTGGTTTGTCATGCTTAAGAGTTAAATAGCATTTTCATTGGTTTGTCATGCTTCAGAGTGAAACAGCATTTTCATTGGTCTGTCATGCTTCAGAGTAAAATAGCATTTTCATTGGTCTGTCATGCTTCAGAGTGAAACCGCATTTTCATTCGTTTGTCATTCTTCAGAGTGAAATAGCATTTTCATTGGTCTGTCATGCTTCAGAGTGAAACAGCATTTTCATTGGTTTGTCATGCTTCAGAGTGAAATAGCGTTTAATTGGTCTGTCATGCTTCAGAGTGAAATAGCATTTTCATTGGTTTGTCATGCTTCAGAGTGAAACAGCATTTTCATTTATTTGTCATGCTTCAGAGTGAAATAGCATTTTCATTCGTTTGTCATGCTTCAGAGTTTAATAGCATTTACATTGGTTTGTCATGCTTCAGAGTGAAATAGCATTTTCATTGGTCTGTCATGCTTCAGAGTGAAATAGCATTTTGATTGGTCTGTCATGCTCCAGAGTGAAATAGCATTTTCATTGGTCTGTCATGCTTCAGAGTGAAATAGCATTTTCATTGGTTTGTCATGCTTCAGAGTGAAACAGCATTTTCATTGGTCTGTCATGCTTCAGAGTGAAATAGCATTTTCATTGGTCTGTCATGCTTCAGAGTGAAATAGCGTTTTAATTGGTCTGTCATGCTTCAGAGTTTAATAGCATTTACATTGGTTTGTCATGCTTCAGAGTTTAATAGCATTTACATTGGTTTGTCATGCTTCAGAGTGAAACAGCATTTTCATTGGTCTGTCATGCTTCAGAGTGAAACAGCATTTTCATTCGTTTGTCGTGCTTCAGAGTTTAATAGCATTTACATTGGTTTGTCATGCTTCAGAGTGAAACAGCATTTTCATTGGTCTGTCATGCTTCAGAGTGAAATAGCATTTACATTGGTTTGTCATGCTTCAGAGTGAAACAGCATATTCATTGGTCTGTCATGCTTCAGAGTGAAATAGCATTTTCATTGGTTTGTCATGCTTAAGAGTGAAATAGCATTTTGATTGGTTTGTCATGCTTCAGAGTGAAATAGCATTTTCATTGGTTTGTCATGCTTCAGAGTGAAACAGCATTTTCATTGGTCTGTCATGCTTCAGAGTAAAATAGAATTTTCATTTGTCTGTCATGCTTCAGAGTGAAACCGCATTTTCATTGGTCTGTCATGCTTCAGAGTGAAATAGCATTTTCATTGGTCTGTCATGCTCCAGAGTGAAATAGCATTTTCATTGGTCTGTCATGCTTCAGAGTGAAATAGCATTTTCATTGGTCTGTCATGCTTCAGAGTAAAATAGCATTTTCATTGGTTTGTCAGTCTTCAGAGTGAAACAGCATTTTCATTGGTTTGCTATTCTTCAGAGTGAAATAGCATTTTCATTGGTCTGTCATGCTCCAGAGTGAAATAGCATTTTCATTGGTCTGTCATGCTTCAGAGTGAAACAGCATTTTCATTGGTTTGTCATGCTTCAGAGTGAAACAGCATTTTCATTGGTCTGTCATGCTTCAGAGTGAAATAGCATTTTCATTGGTCTGTCATGCTTCAGAGTGAAATAGCGTTTTAATTGGTCTGTCATGCTTCAGAGTGAAATAGCATTTTCATTGGTTTGTCATGCTTCAGAGTGAAATAGCATTTTCATTGGTTTGTCATGCTTCAGAGTGAAATAGCATTTTCATTGGTCTGTCATGCTTCAGAGTGAAATAGCATTTTCATTGGTCTGTCATGCTTCAGAGTGAAACAGCATTTTCATTGGTCTGTCATGCTTCAGAGTGAAATAGCATTTTCATTGGTCTGTCATGCTTCAGAGGGAAACAGCATTTTCATCAGTCTGTCATGCTTCAGAGTGAAATAGCATTTTCATTGGTTTGTCATGCTTCAGAGTGAAACAGTATTTTCATTGGTCTGTCATGCTACAGAGTGAAATAGCATTTTCATTGGTTTGTCATGCTTCAGAGTGAAATAGCATTTTCATTGGTCTGTCATGCTTTAGAGTGAAATAGCATTTTCATGGGTCTGTCATGCTTCAGAGTGAAACAGCATTTTCATTGGTCTGTCATGCTTCAGAGTGAAATAGCATTTTCATTGGTCTGTCATGCTTTAGAGTGAAATAGAATTTTAATTGGTCTGTCATGCTACAGAGTGAAATATCATTTTCATTGGTTTGTCATGCTTCAGAGAGAAACAGCATTTTCATTGGTCTGTCATGCTTCAGAGTGAAATAGCATTTTCATTGGTCTGTCATGCTTCAGAGGGAAACAGCATTTTCATTGGTTTGTCAGTCTTCAGAGTAGAACAGCATTTTCATTGGTTTGTCATGCTTCAGAGTGAAACAGCATTTTCATTAGTCTTTCATGCTTTAGAGTGAAATAGCATTTTCATTGGTCTGTCATGCTTAAGAGTGAAACAGCATTTTCATTGGTTTGTCATGCTTCAGAGTGAAACAGCATTTTCATTGGTTTGTCATTCTTTAGAGTGAAATAGCATTTTCATTGGTTTGTCATGCTTCAGAGTGAAATAGCATTTTCATTGGTCTGTCATGCTTCAGAGGGAAACAGCATTTTCATTGGTTTGTCAGTCTTCAGAGTAGAACAGCATTTTCATTGGTTTGTCATGCTTCAGAGTGAAACAGCATTTTCATTAGTCTGTCATGCTTCAGAGTAAAATAGCATTTTCATTAGTTTGTCATGCTTCAGAGAGAAACAGCATTTTCATTGGTATGTCATGCTTCAGAGTAAAATAGCATTTCCATTGGTCTGTCATGCTTCAGAGTGAAACAGCATTTTCATTGGTCTGTCATGCTTCAGAGTATAACAGCATTTTCATTGGTTTGTCATGCTTCAGAGTGAAACAGCATTTTCATTAGTCTGTCATGCTACAGAGTGAAATAGCATTTTCATTGGTTTGTCATGCTTCAGAGTGAAATAGCATTTTCATTGGTCTGTCATGCTTCAGAGTGAAATAGCATTTTCATTGATTTGTCATGCTTCAGAGAGAAACAGCATTTTCATTGGTCTGTTATGGTTCAGAGTGAAACAGCATTTACATTGGTCTGTCATGCTTCAGAGTGAAATAGCATTTTCATTGGTGTGTCATGCTTCAGAGTGAAACAGCATTTTCATTGGTCTGTCATGCTTCAGAGTGAAATAGCATTTTCATTGGTCTGTCATGCTTCAGAGTGAAATAGCATTTTCATTGGTCTGTCATGCTTCAGAGTGAAATAGCATTTTCATTGGTTTGTCATGCTTCAGAATGAAATAGCATTTACATTGGTTTGTCATGCTTCAGAGTGAAACAGCATTTTCATTGGTCTGTCATGCTTCAGAGTGAAATAGCATTTTCATTGGTTTGTCATGCTTCAGAGTGAAACAGCATTTTCATTGGTCTGTCATGCTTAAGAGTAAAATAGCATTTTCATTGGTCTGTCATGCTTCAGAGTGAAATAGCATTTTCATTTGTTTGTCATGGTTCAGAGTGAAATAGCATTTACATGGGTCTGTCATGCTTCAGAGTGAAACAGCATTTTCATTGGTCTGTCATGCTTCAGAGGGAAACAGCATTTTCATTGGTCTGTCATGCTTCAGAGTGAAATAGCATTTTCATTGGTCTGTCAGGCTTCAGAGTGAAATAGCATTTTCATTGGTTTGTCATGGTTCAGAGTGAAATAGCATTTACATTGGTTTGTCATGCTTCAGAGTGAAACAGCATTTTCATTGGTCTGTCATGCTTAAGAGGGAAACAGCATTTTCATTGGTCTGTCATGCTTCAGAGTGAAATAGAATTTTCATTGGTCTGTCATGCTTCAGAGTGAAATAGAATTTTAATTGGTCTGTCATGCTACAGAGTGAAATATCATTTTCATTGGTTTGTCATGCTTCAGAGAGAAACAGCATTTTCATTGGTCTGTCATGCTTCAGAGTGAAATAGCATTTTCATTGGTCTGTCATGCTTCAGAGGGAAACAGCATTTTCATTGGTTTGTCAGTCTTCAGAGTAGAACAGCATTATCATTGGTTTGTCATGCTTCAGAGTGAAACAGCATTTTCATTAGTCTGTCATGCTTCAGAGTGAAATAGCATTTTCATTGGTCTGTCATGCTTTAGAGTGAAACAGCATTTTCATTGGTTTGTCATGCTTCAGAGTGAAACAGCATTTTCATTGGTTTGTCATTCTTTAGAGTGAAATAGCATTTTCATTGGTTTGTCATGCTTCAGAGTGAAATAGCATTTTCATTGGTCTGTCATGCTTCAGAGTGAAACAGCATTTTCATTGGTCTGTCATGCTTCAGAGTAAAATAGCATTTTCATTAGTTTGTCCTGCTTCAGAGAGAAACAGCATTTTCATTGGTATGTCATGCTTCAGAGTGAAATAGCATTTTCATTGGTCTGTCATGCTTCAGAGTGAAACAGCATTTTCATTGGTCTGTCATGCTTCAGAGTATAACAGCATTTTCATTGGTTTGTCATGCTTCAGAGTGAAATAGCATTTTCATTAGTCTGTCATGCTACAGAGTGAAATAGCATTTTCATTGGTTTGTCATGCTTCAGAGTGAAATAGCATTTTCATTGGTCTGTCATGCTTCAGAGTGAAATAGCATTTTCATTGGTCTGTCATGCTTCAGAGTGAAATAGCATTTTCATTGGTCTGTCATGCTTCAGAGTGAAATATCATTTTCATTGTTTGTCATGCTTTAGAGAGAAACAGCATTTTCATTGGTCTGTCATGCTTCAGAGTTAAATAGCATTTTCATTGGCCTGTCATTCTTCAGTGTAAAATATCATTTTCATTGGTTTGTCATGCTTCAGAGAGAAACAGCATTTTCATTGGTCTGTCATGGTTCAGAGTGAAACAGCATTTACATTGGTCTGTCATGCTTCAGAGTGAAACAGCATTTTCATTGGTGTGTCATGCTTCAGTGTGAAATAGCATTTTCATTGGTTTGTCATGCTTCAGAGTGAAACAGCATTTTCATTGGTCTGTCATGCTTCAGAGTGAAATAGCATTTTCATTGGTCTGTCATGCTTCAGAGTGAAATAGCATTTTCATTGGTCTGTCATGCTTCAGAGTGAAATAGCATTTTCATTGGTTTGTCATGCTTCAGAATGAAATAGCATTTACATTGGTTTGTCATGCTACAGAGTGAAACAGCATTTTCATTGGTCTGTCATGCTTCAGATTTAAATAGCATTTTCATTGGTTTGTCATGCTTCAGAGTGAAACAGCATTTTCATTGGTCTGTCATGCTTAAGAGTAAAATAGCATTTTTATTAGTCTGTCATGCTTCAGAGTGAAATAGCATTTTCATTGGTTTGTCATGGTTCAGAGTGAAATAGCATTTACATTGGTTTGTCATGCTTCAGAGTGAAACAGGATTTTCATTCGTCTGTCATGCTTCAGAGTGAAACAGCATTTACATTGGTCTATCATGCTTCAGAGTGAAATAGCATTTTCATTGGTGTGTCATGCTTCAGAGTGAAATAGCATTTTCATTGGTTTGTCATGCTTCAGAGTGAAACAGCATTTTCATTGGTCTGTCATGCTTCAGAGTGAAACAACATTTTCATTGGTCTGTCATGCTTCAGAGTTAAATAGCATTTTCATTGGTTTGTCATTCTTCAGAGTGAAATAGCATTTACATCGGTTTGTCATGCTTCAGAGTGAAACAGCATTTTCATTGGTTAGTCATGCTTCAGAGTGAAATAGCATTTTCATTGGTCTGTCAGGCTTCAGAGTGAAACAGCATTTTCATTGGTCTGTCATGCTTCAGAGTGAAACAGCATTTTCATTGGTCTGTCATGCTTCAGAGTGAAATAGCATTTTCATTGGTCTGTCATGCTTCAGAGTAAAATAGCATTTTCATTGGTTTGTCAGTCTTCAGAGTGAAACAGCATTTTCATTGGTTTGTCATTCTTCAGAGTGAAATAGCATTTTCATTGGTCTGTCATGCTTCAGAGTGAAATAGCATTTTCATTGGTCTGTCATGCTTCAGAGTGAAATAGCATTTTCATTGGTCTGTCATGCTTCAGAGTGAAATAGCATTTTCATTGGTCTGTCATGCTTCAGAGTGAAATAGCATTTTCATTGGTCTGTCATGCTTCAGAGTGAAATAGAATTTTAATTGGTCTGTCATGCTACAGAGTGAAATATCATTTTCATTGGTTTGTCATGCTTCAGAGAGAAACAGCATTTTCATTGGTCTGTCATGCTTCAGAGTGAAATAGCATTTTCATTGGTCTGTCATGCTTCAGAGGGAAACAGCATTTTCATTGGTTTGTCAGTCTTCAGAGTAGAACAGCATTTTCATTGGTTTGTCATGCTTCAGAGTGAAACAGCATTTTCATTGGTCTGTCATGCTACAGAGTGAAATAGCATTTTCATTGGTTTGTCATGCTTCAGAGTGAAACAGCATTTTCATTGGTTTCTCATGCTTCAGAGTGAAACAGCATTTACATTAGTCTGTCATGCTTCAGAGTGAAATAGCATTTTCATTGGTGTGTCATGCTTTAGAGTGAAATAGCATTTTCATTGGTTTGTCATGCTTCAGAGTGAAACAGCATTTTCATTGGTCTGTCATGCTTCAGAGTGAAATAGCATTTTCATTGGTTTGTCATTGTTCAGAGTGAAATAGCATTTACATTGGTTTGTCATGCTTCAGAGTGAAACAGCATTTTCATTCGTCTGTCATGCTTCAGAGTGAAACAGCATTTACATTGGTCTATCATGCTTCAGAGTTAAATAGCATTTTCATTGGTGTGTCATGCTTCAGAGTGAAATAGCATTTTCATTGGTTTGTCATGCTTCAGAGTGAAACAGCATTTTCATTGGTCTGTCATGCTTCAGAGTGAAACAACATTTTCATTGGTCTGTCATGCTTCAGAGTTAAATAGCATTTTCATTAGTTTGTCATGCTTCAGAGTGAAATAGCATTTACATTGGTCTATCATGCTTCAGAATGAAATAGCATTTACATTGGTTTGTCATGCTTCAGAGTGAAATAGCATTTTCATTGGTCTGTCATGCTTCAGAGTGAAACAGCATTTTCATTGGTCTGTCATGCTTCAGAGTGAAACAGCATTTTCATTGGTCTGTCATGCTTCAGAGTGAAATAGCATTTTCATTGGTCTGTCATGCTTCAGAGTAAAATCGCATTTTCATTGGTTTGTCAGTCTTCAGAGTGAAACAGCATTTTCATTGGTTTGTCATTCTTTAGAGTGAAATAGCATTTTCATTGGTCTGTCATGCTTCAGAGTGAAATAGCATTTTCATTGGTCTGTCATGCTTCAGAGTGAAATAGCATTTTCATTGGTCTGTCATGCTTCAGAGTGAAACAGCATTTTCATTGGTCTGTCATGCTTCAGAGTGAAATAGCATTTTCATTGGTCTGTCATGCTTCAGAGTGAAACAGCATTTTCATTGGTCTGTCATGCTTCAGAGTGAAATAGCATTTTCATTGGTCTGTCATGCTTCAGAGTGAAATAGAATTTTAATTGGTCTGTCATGCTACAGAGTGAAATATCATTTTCATTGGTTTGTCATGCTTCAGAGAGAAACAGCATTTTCATTGGTCTGTCATGCTTCAGAGTGAAATAGCATTTTCATTGGTCTGTCATGCTTCAGAGGGAAACAGCATTTTCATTGGTTTGTCAGTCTTCAGAGTAGAACAGCATTTTCATTGGTTTGTCATGCTTCAGAGTGAAACAGCATTTTCATTGGTCTGTCATGCTACAGAGTGAAATAGCATTTTCATTGGTTTGTCATGCTTCAGAGTGAAACAGCATTTTCATTGGTTTCTCATGCTTCAGAGTGAAACAGCATTTACATTGGTCTGTCATGCTTCAGAGTGAAATAGCATTTTCATTGGTGTGTCATGCTTCAGAGTGAAATAGCATTTTCATTGGTTTGTCATGCTTCAGAGTGAAACAGCATTTTCATTGGTCTGTCATGCTTCAGAGTGAAATAGAATTTTCATTGGTCTGTCATGCTTCAGAGTGAAATATCATTTTCATTGGTCTGTCATGCTTCAGAGTTAAATAGCATTTTCATTGGTTTGTCATGCTTCAGAATGAAATAGCATTTACATTGGTTTGTCATGCTTTAGAGTGAAACAGCATTTACATTGGTCTGTCATGCTTCAGAGTGAAATAGCATTTTCATTGGTTTGTCATGCTTCAGAGTGAAACAGCATTTTCATTGGTCTGTCATGCTTAAGAGTGAAATAGCATTTTCATTGGTTTGTCATGGTTCAGAGTGAAATAGCATTTACATTGGTTTGTCATGCTTCAGAGTGAAACAGCATTTTCATTCGTCTGTCATGCTTCAGAGTGCAACAGCATTTACATTGGTCTATCATGCTTCAGAGTTAAATAGCATTTTCATTGGTGTGTCATGCTTCAGAGTGAAATAGCATTTTCATTGGTTTGTCATGCTTCAGAGTGAAACAGCATTTTCATTGGTCTGTCATGCTTCAGAGTGAAACAACATTTTCATTGGTCTGTCATGCTTCAGAGTTAAATAGCATTTTCATTGGTTTGTTCATGCTTCAGAGTGAAATAGCATTTTCATCGGTTTGTCATGCTTCAGAGTGAAACAGCATTTTTATTGGTTTGTCATGCTTCAGAGTGAAATAGCATTTTCATTGGTCTGTCATGCTTCAGAGTGAAACAGCATTTTCATTGGTCTGTCATGCTTCAGAGTGAAACAGCATTTTCATTGGTCTGTCATGCTTCAGAGTGAAACAACATTTTCATTGGTCTGTCATGCTTCAGAGTTAAATAGCATTTTCATTGGTTTGTCATGCTTCAGAGTGAAATAGCATTTTCATCGGTTTGTCATGCTTCAGAGTGAAACAGAATTTTAATTGGTCTGTCATGCTTCAGAGTGAAATAGCATTTTCATTGGTCTGTCATGCTTCAGAGTGAAATAGCATTTTCATTGGTCTGTCATGCTTCAGAGTGAAACAGCATTTTCATTGGTCTGTCATGCTTCAGAGTGAAATAGCATTTTCATTGGTCTGTCATGCTTCAGAGTGAAATAGAATTTTAATTGGTCTGTCATGCTACAGAGTGAAATATCATTTTCATTGGTTTGTCATGCTTCAGAAGGAAACAGCATTTTCATTGGTCTGTCATGCTTCAGAGTGAAATAGCATTTTCATTGGTCTGTCATGCTTCAGAGGGAAACAGCATTTTCATTGGTTTGTCAGTCTTCAGAGTACAACAGCATTTTCATTGGTTTGTCATGCTTCAGAGTGAAACAGCATTTTCATTGGTCTGTCATGCTACAGAGTGAAATAGCATTTTCATTGGTTTGTCATGCTTCAGAGTGAAACAGCATTTTCATTGGTTTCTCATGCTTCAGAGTGAAACAGCATTTACATTGGTCTGTCATGCTTCAGAGTGAAATAGCATTTTCATTGGTGTGTCATGCTTCAGGGTGAAATAGCATTTTCATTGGTCTGTCATGCTTCAGAGTGAAACAGCATTTTCATTGGTCTGTCATGCTTCAGAGTGAAATAGCATTTTCATTGGTCTGTCATGCTTCAGAGTGAAATAGCATTTTCATTGGTCTGTCATGCTTCAGAGTTAAATAGCATTTTCATTGGTTTGTCATGCTTCAGAATGAAATAGCATTTACATTGGTTTGTCATGCTTTAGAGTGAAACAGCATTTGCATTGGTCTGTCATGCTTCAGAGTGAAATAGCATTTTCATTGGTTTGTCATGCTTCAGAGTGAAACAGCATTTTCATTGGTCTGTCATGCTTAAGAGTGAAATAGCATTTTCATTGGTTTGTCATGGTTCAGAGTGAAATAGCATTTACATTGGTTTGTCATGCTTCAGAGTGAAACAGCATTTTCATTCGTCTGTCATGCTTCAGAGTGAAACAGCATTTACATTGGTCTATCATGCTTCAGAGTTAAATAGCATTTTCATTGGTGTGTCATGCTTCAGAGTGAAATAGCATTTTCATTGGTTTGTCATGCTTCAGAGTGAAACAGCATTTTCATTGGTCTGTCATGCTTCAGAGTGAAACAACATTTTCATTGGGCTGTCATGCTTCAGAGTTAAATAGCATTTTCATTGGTTTGTCATGCTTCAGAGTGAAATAGCATTTTCATCGGTTTGTCATGCTTCAGAGTGAAACAGCATTTTTATTGGTTTGTCATGCTTCAGAGTGAAATAGCATTTTCATTGGTCTGTCATGCTTCAGAGTGAAACAGCATTTTCATTGGTCTGTCATGCTTCAGAGTGAAACAGCATTATCATTGGTCTGTCATGCTTCAGAGTGAAATAGCATTTTCATTGGTCTGTCATGCTTCAGAGTAAAATAGCATTTTCATTGGTTTGTCAGTCTTCAGAGTGAAACAGCATTTTCATTGGTTTGTCATTATTCAGAGTGAAATAGCATTTTCATTGGTCTGTCATGCTTCAGAGTGAAATAGCATTTTCATTGGTCTATCATGCTTCAGAGTGAAATAGCATTTTCATTGGTCTGTCATGCTTCAGAGTGAAACAGCATTTTCATTGGTCTGTCATGCTTCAGAGTGAAATAGCATTTTCATTGGTCTGTCATGCTTCAGAGTGAAATAGAATTTTAATTGGTCTGTCATGCTACAGAGTGAAATATCATTTTCATTGGTTTGTCATGCTTCAGAGAGAAACAGCATTTTCATTGGTCTGTCATGCTTCAGAGTGAAATAGCATTTTCATTGGTCTGTCATGCTTCAGAGGGAAACAGCATTTTCATTGGTTTGTCAGTCTTCAGAGTAAAACAGCATTTTCATTGGTTTGTACTGCTTCAGAGTGAAACAGCATTTTCATTGGTCTGTCATGCTACAGAGTGAAATAGCATTTTCATTGGTTTGTAATGCTTCAGAGTGAAATAGCATTTTCATTGGTTTCTCATGCTTCAGAGTGAAATAGCATGTTCATTGGTTTGTCATGCTTCAGAGGGAAACAGCATTTTCATTAGTCTGTCATGCTTCAGAGTTAAATAGCATTTTCATTGGTCTGTCATGCTTAAGAGTGAAACAGCATTGTCATTGGTTTGTCATGCTTCAGAGTGAAACAGCATTTTCATTGGTTTGTCATGCTTCAGAGAGAAACAGCATTTTCATTGGTCTATCATGCTTCAGAGTGAAATAGCATTTTCATTTGTCTGTCATGCTTCAGAGTGAAACAGCATTTTCATTGGTCTGTCATGCTTCAGAGTGAAACAGCATTTTCATTGGTCTGTTATGCTTCAGAGTGAAACTGCATTTTCATTGGTCTGTCATGCTTCAGAGTGAAATATCATTTTCATTGTTTGTCATGCTTCAGAGAGAAACAGCATTTTACTTGGTCTGTCATGCTTCAGAGTGAAACAACATTTTCATTGGTCTGTCATGCTTCAGATTGAAATAGCATTTTCATTGGTCTGTCATGCTTCAGGGTGAAACAGCATTTTCATTGGTTTGCTATGCTTCAGAGTGAAATAGCATGTTCATTGGTCTGTCATGCTTCAGAGTGAAATAGCATATTCATTGGTCTGTCATGCTTCAGAGTGAAACAGCATTTTCATTTGTCTGTCATGCTTCAGAGTGAAACTGCATTTTCATTGGGCTTTCATGCTTCAGAGTGAAATAGCATTTTCATTGGTCTGTCATGCTTCAGAGTGAAATAGCATTTTCATTGGTCTGTCATGCTTCAGAGTGAAATAGCATTTTCATTGGTCTGTCATGCTTCAGAGTGAAATAGCATTTTCATTGGTCTGTCATGCTTCAGAGTGAAATATCATTTTTATTGGTTTGTCATGCTTCAGAGAGAAACAGCATATTCATTGGTCTGTCATGCTTCAGAGTGAAATATCATTTTCATTGGTTTGTCATGCTTCAGAGAGAAACAGCATTTTCATTGGTCTGTCATGCTTCAGAGTGAAACAGCATTTTCATTCGTCTGTCATGCTTCAGAGTGAAATAGCCTTTTTATTGGTTTGTCATGCTTAAGAGTGAAATAGCATTTTCATTGGTCTGTCATGCTTCAGAGTGAAATAGCATTTTCATTGGTCTGTCAAGCTTAACTTTGTAATATCATTTTCGTCAGTCTGTCACATTTAAGTTTTTAAATCGCATTTGAAATTAACAAATTGAACTGAAACATCTGAAGACTTTCTGTTCTATAAAAGAATCGAACATTCTTTTATTGATTCTAACAATTTCTAAAAGTTAAAAGAGCAATTTTTTTCTATAGACAATGAATGTAAGGAGACTTGATGAAAATAAATCTTGTTCATTCGCCTAAGTTATATTTCAATCTCGAAACTTATTCAATTTTTTGCAGAGATTTTTGTTATAAATGTAATCTTTAGAAAACTGGATGAATGCAGTTTAAAATTTTCCAATAACCTGCGTCACTCATTCTTCATCATTGATGTCAGCGTTCTGAAACGTAGACAAGCTATGTAATACGATATTTTACATCTACATCAATGAGGTTATCTTCTCATCAGAAGGTTGAGGGTTTTTTCCTTTTTTTTAAAAAACATTTTTTTTGCATTTCTTTTCATTTTTTGCATGTCGTTAACCACTTAGCCATCGTCCCCCCCTCTCTCTACTTGACAGCGGTAATAAATCATCATCATCATCATCATCATCATCATCATCATCATCATCAGCAGCAGCAGCAGCAGCAGCAGCAGCAGCAGCAGCAGCAGCAGCATCATCATCATCATCATCATCATCATCATCATCATCATCAGCAGCAGCAGCAGCAGCAGCAGCTCGGATACATATACCCATGTAAACTATTCCCATTACAACTTGGCCTTTTGGCTAAGATCAAAGTGTAGTATCTGTTCCGATGGATACTGCACCCCATCTTGGCCTTCGGGTCTTGATTTACGCCGCTCAATGGGTCTGTCCTGTGCAGTTCTAGGAGGTCCACCTTCCAAGGCTTTGCCTCCCCTCTTTGGGGAGGAGTAAGTTTATTGCTTACTGCCCCTACCGGGAATGCCGACGGGGCTGCCCAGGCAATTTTTAAACCCCACATTCCCGACCCGACCTTGGGTCACATCTTACTTGTGGGAGTAAGATAAAAACTGGCCTTGTGCCTAACTCCTGGAGAGGAGTAAATCAATATTCCCATTACAACTTACAGCACTCACCTCAATTACATGCTGAACAATTGCATTTTTATTGACTAAACACGCGTTAGCGTTAAATGCCGATTGTTGGTAATAGAGTTATAGTTTTAATGTTCGGATCTCTCTAGCAACACGCTGGCACGTGTATATATTTATAAAAGTAGTCGGGCTACGATTTGAAGCATCTTTTAGTAAAAATATGAAATCAGATTGAAAACCAAATTATAAGATGCAAGATTTTTTTTCAAATAAATGAAACATTTTTTATTTTCTGCCTCAGTGAATAGACATTTTTTCTTCTTTTTCATGGTTGAGA
>OY744526.1:3079775-3142275 GCA_963556195.1 Sepiola atlantica
TGATGTTTGGTGTTATTAATGTGTAATTTTATTGTCCTATTTTATATATATATATATATATATATATATATATATATATATAAGGAAAGTTTATATATATGTGTGTGTGTGTGTGTGTGTGTGTGTGTGTGTGTGTGTGTGTGTGTGTGTGTGTGTGTGTGTGTGTGTGTGATTTATTAAAGGTTTACCGAAGCATTCTGTTCAGGCGGTTATACATCACCACAAAAGACTGTTTATTTCAAAGTATTATTTATTTACGATATACATTCAACTAAAGATGTTTCTTCCTACACGTGTTTCATTACCAAGCGGGTCCTTGCTTGGCAGATCATCAGGGAAATTAAGTACTTGGATTAATAGTTTCAGCAACTGATAATAGACAATGTGGTGTTGCCGAATTAAGGTCACTTAAGAAGAGGACCGAAGAAAAAGATAAATAAAGAGAAATTTCCCTGATGATCTGCCAAGCAAGGACCCGCTTGGTAGTAAAACACGTGTAGGAAGAAACATCTTTAGTTTAATGTATATCGTAAATAAATAATACTTTGAAATAAACAGTCTTTTGTGATGATGTATAACCGCCTGAACGGAATTCTTCGGTAAACCTTCAATAAATCACATATAAATGCTCTGTACCCTATAAATGAGTAACATCGAGCTTATTTTTATTGGCCTAATCCCGGTCTTCACTGAATAAACTATCTTCTAAGTGAAAAATCTAAATATACACACACGCACATATATATATATATATATATATATATATATATATATATATATATATATATATATAGAGAGAGAGAGAGAGAGAGAGAGAGAGAGAGAGAGAGAGAGAGAGAGAGAGATGAATAGATGAAAGAATAAAATAATCCGACGGTATGAATTAAAATGGAAACAGCAGAATAGCTAAGAACTCAACTCTTCCGCGGTTTCCTTTTTAATTCCTCTTTTAAGAAATTAAAGTTGAGCACTCTCGGGGATGTTAAAAATAGACTGTCAAAAAGCTCTAATGCAAAGTTCCGAATACGTTCGTCGAACACTCTCGACTAGTCTTCTATCTGTACTCGCTTCTAGGTACATATAGATCTTAATTTCCCTTAATTACGTGACAGTTTCCGTTGGCCGAGTGAATACGGCGACTGCTTACAGATTCTAGGCTGACTGTGGACCGGGTTCGCGCCTCCCAACCGGCTGAAATTGTTACTTTCCTGCACTAGTTTCTAATCTACGTAGTCAGCTCCACACTGACACAGGAATTTATAAACAACAGAATTCTTATATATATATATATATATATATATATATATATAAAGTTCGGCATGTTTATATATTTCTATTTGTATTTGGACGATTAATCAGGAATTGAAAAAATCAGAACTTTTGGGGGCATCGGAATCGGAAAAATTTGTACCGATTTTCCGATGCCAAAAACAATTCTTTTAATTGTTTTTTTTTTAACTTTTTTTTCTAATGATATGAATATTTATTGTTTTCAAACTACCAGTAAAATTAAAATCTGTTTATCCTCTCACCTACATGTTTTCGAAAATGTATGCACATATTACATTGGTTTTAATAATTTAAAAAAAAACCCAATAGCTAAATATTCAGAGATTTTAAAAGAATCCAAATCAGAAGCAGTAATCGTATCAGAATACAGGATTTTAGAACAAAATCGGTAATTGTATCGGAATCGGGAAAAATATTGGAATCGTCCTATTACTAATGTAAATAGCGTCAAAAACGTGCAATCTTTTAATATCTTAAGATTTGTTATGAATTTTAAGGACTTTTTATAAAATAACGTAATAAAACGTTTGTCGGATGCTTCTATGAAGACGCGTGACTATTAAAGTATCATTTTGTCTTAAGTAGGGAGGCGACGGTAGTGAAGTGGATAACGACACGGACTGACGATCTGGGTGTGTCAAGATTGAATCCAGTCGATTCCATAAAACAACTTTCACTTAGAGATGTTGGCAACCATTATGTGGTCCTTCCTGCAAGAATTCCGACAGCAGAATCAAACTGGTCAAAAAAGTTGTACCATTCTGATTAATACAAATTGATTTTACCCGTATTCATGGAAGATAAGATGTATATCCAGTGCACCTGCATTTGACTGTTCAAGATGACAGGATCAAATTTGATTGGCGTTTGGCAGAATGTACATGGATCAAGTGTAATTGTTTTCATTCTTAACAGTACATAAATACTACACGGATCATAAACAAAGATCCAATTTGATCCTTGGCAAATAGAATGCATTATATTGATCTCGAAGGGTTGGGAAGATATATTTTTAGTCTGAGTGGAGGAGTTGCTGATCTATAAATAATTAATTAATCATTGTGATTCATCTCATACATTTTAATAAATTGGTTCTTTGAAGCTCAAAGATCGAAATAATTCGGTATTAAATCGAGTTATTTTGTGCTGAAAGGTTTTTAATCTCAGCCCAACTACATTTTTTGTCAAATCAAAATAAGACGCTTAGAAAGTTCTGATAAATTGTTTTAAAAAAAAAATTAATACTAGTTTATTAATTCAAATACTTGAAAAAACATTTTTAAATAATAAACATTTCATAAATAATTTTGTTGTAAACACGAAACAAAAATTTTTGCATTCATTCATATAGATAGATAAACATGAATATCTTTAGAATTATGAAGCAAATTCATTTATCTTTTAAAAATGACCGTAAAGAAAGGAAAAGAAAGGAGAAATTGATTTGCCGGGACGATGGTGCACGAGTATGTGTGGTAGGAGGTGAATGGACAATTTGGTAGGTTCGTCTTCCTAAAGAAAAGGCCGGAAAGGAACATTTACACCCAATTGCTAAACATTTGTCCACGAAATAAAATAATATTCCTAAACAGAACTATTTGTTATATTAGAATCAAAACAATCGTTGAATTAAAAAATAATAACAAAAAATAGTGAATTAATAAAACGTCTTTTTTTCTAAAGCGATATGCAAATTGCTTAACCTTATGGTTTTGATTGCCTATACATAGGCAGTATACAGAAAGATAGGGTGTTGTGATTGTGTACAGTTCAATTAACTTGACAATAGAACGTTTTCACTTCACCGTTAATGCTAAAAATGCCCTATATATATATATATATATATATATATATATATATATATATATAATCCAGGTAAAACATCCACAGGATAGTAATCCAAAGAATTTCAACCGGGTTTTAAAAAAGTGCTCAATATCAAATAGAGCTTTTATATATGATTATTTTTATTTACACAAACATGTACAAAATCTGCAACACTGGCATGTCGATGTTATCGATCAACAGCTATTATAAACTGAAATCTCATCAGGAAGAGTTAGAATCGGATTCTTACTCTGCCTGATGAGATCTCAGTTTATAATAGCTGTTGATCGATAACATCGACATGCCAGTGTTGCAGATTTTGTACATGTCTGTGTAAATAAAAATAATCATATATATATATATATATATATATATATATATATATATATATATATATATATATATATATATGAATTTATTTAAATACTATACATTACTGCGTCTGTTCATCCTGGATTTAGGAGAAACCTTACCTGTGATCGAGCGAGTGCTTTAGTGTTTTCTCCCTACTAACTTGTGATACATGCTATATATATATATATATATATATATATATATATATATATATATATATATATATGTATATATATCGGAATTCAGAAAACTCTTAGTAGAAAATACCAAAATCTTAGAATTTAGTACTAACAAACAAAAACTCCATATATTAGAAGCCCTATATATAAAAACAAAAAAAAACCCTAATTAATAGAATTAACTTCAATATCAGTAATAATATTCTAAAATGTTTATAGCTCCAATATAGTTTCGTACTTAGTACATAATTCCCTGATCAGCCTCATTCCCCTGAAGATGGACCCAGATGGGTCCGAAAGTACTTGGAAGACAGATGCAAATTATGGCCAATTCATCAGCCAATTCCCATCCGAAACTAAGATCCTTATTCAGACTATTGAAAGGATCTACCAAAGGATATCTAGACACGAGTTGTCTCTTATATTCAACAATATTTGCCTGAAAGAGAAGATGCTGCCTATATATATATATATATATATATATATATATATATATATATATATATATATATTACTATTTCATGTATCCACATAAAACGTTATAAGGAGATACAATTTTTTATGTATCAATTTTCAGTATTTATTTCAACAGTGCTCAATACGTAAGTAGAGTTAGGTAGTAAGTTATGAACATATATTTATGCCAAATAAGCTACACAGAGGCTTCCGCGTTTCATCTCTGGGGGGGGGGGGGTGTTGTCAGGCTTTATCTCTTGTCGAGACCACTTATATAGATAAGAAAAACGATCTCTCAAAATCTGAACAGAACCGAATTAAGACAGCAGGGTTTGGAAAAAACTAAGGGCTCGATATTCCTTCGGATAGAGCTATAACAATAATAAATGATAATAAATTTTACTTAACACCTTGCTGCAGTTTCAGGGATTTCCTGATTCTCGGAAATGTACTTGACTGATTTCTAACGTCTGGCATAATTTGAGTAATGCCAGACGTTAGAGCTCAGTCAGGTACACTTTCAAAAGTGCTCAATACCTGAGTAGAGCTAGGTAGTAAGTTGTGAAAATATATTTATGACAATAGAGCTACACAGAGGCTTCCGCGTTTCATCCCCGTAGGGAATCGTCAGGCTACGGGGAAGAAACGCGGAAGCCTCTGTGTAGCTTAATTGCCATAAATATATTTTCATAACTTACTATATATATATATATATATATATATATATATATATATATATATATATATATATAAAGAGAGAGAGAGAGAAGAGAAATAGATAGATTTAGATGGATCTAGGAAGAGAGAGAGAGAGAGTGTGTGTGTGTGTGTGTGTGTGTGTGTGTGTGTGTGTGTGTGTGTGTGTGTGTGTGTGTGTGTGTGTGTGTGTGTGTGTGTTTATCTTTTTTTCAATTGAATCTAAAGAGGCCGATAAAAGCTTTTGTGGATTTGGTTTGAACCCATTTTACAGGAACGACCGTTTCTAAGACTGGTGCACTTGATCGGAAATCATTTCTTCTTCGTTCATGCCCCGATTATTAACCTAGGAATCACCATGGCAGCCTTTTCAGAAGGAACCTGAGAGCATTTAGTCACTGGGCAATGCCTATGTGTATCAAATCAATCACAAACTGCTTACAACCGCACACCACAGTGCAATCAATAACAAGTGCAGGTTCTGCCACACAGAAGTGGAGAGTGTGAGTCACCTGACATCCAGTTGTAAGGTTCTGCTGGGGGATGGCTATTATACAATGCGACACAACGGAGTGTGTAAATATCTTCACTGGACTATTTGTAAAAAGTTGAATATCCAGTGTAGCAGCAAGTCCTGGGAGCATATACCGGAAAGAACAGTTGGAAATAATTTATACACCATCCACTATGACTATGCAATCCCTACAGCTACATATCTAGAAAACGGAGCTGTTAAACCTGACATCATAATATGGGACAAAAGGGAGAAAGTAGCAACCCTAGTTGAAGTCAGTGTCCCTAATGATGCAGGATTGAACAGAGCAGAAAGGGAAAAGATTACAAAATACCAAGGTCTTATGTATGACATGAAAAGAAACTGGAATCTTAGGAAAATCTCCATCATCCCAGTAATTATAGGAGCAACAGGACTAATGAAAAAGAATTTGAAACGCTATCTGGCGAGTATACCCGGTGAACCGAGTGCGGGAGAGGTACAAACAATTGCACTTGGAGGGACGGTTGGGGTCTTGGAGAGATCTCTGGGCTGGAGTGTCCGGGGTGGTCGGTGGGTGTCTCGCGTCCGGTGGGGTGTCGCATCTTCAGCAAAAACGGAAAGATAATAAAAAAATAAAAAAAGAAGTGAAACTACTATATGATAGGAGCGACAGGACTAATGAAAAAGTATTTCAAAAGCTATCTGGCGAGTATACCCGGTGAACCGAGTGCAAGAGAAATACAAACAACTGCACTTGGAGGGACGGTTAGAATCTTAAAAAGATCTCTAGACTGGAGTGTCTGAAATAGCCGGTGCATGTCTGGCATCCGGTAGGATGCCCCATCTCCAGCAAAAACGGAAAAATAAGAAAAATAAAAATAACATATTAGTATCAAAATCATTCGCCCCCCCCCCCCAAAAAAAAACGAAAATAGTGCTTTTTCAAAAAAGACACCACGTAGTCATCGTTATCTTCACGTTAATTAAACTCAAACTTTTCATTTTAGATGCGTCTAAGCATCTCCATAAGAAGCTCTGTCGGTCAGGCCATCATTTTCAGTGCTAAACCGTGGCCGTTGTAATAGTAAACCAAGGCCTGTTCACTGGAAAATGACGTCATGCTATAAAGTTACAAACAAGATCTGTCGAACAGTCAGACTATGGGCATTTTGACCCCTCCCTTCACTTAAGCATTCATTAAAATTCAGGAAATAATCCAATTTTAATTAAATTTTCAGTATATATATATATATATATATATATATATATATATATATATATATATATATATATATATATATATATATATATATATATATATATATATATTCTTTGTTTCGTTTGGTAGAAAGAAACCCAATAGAGTGCTCGATTATTTAATAAGAGAGTAAAACCACTGCCGTCTTAAATGAGGCCAGAGCACTAGAAAATGACGTCATGCTCTAAAGTAACAAAATAGATCTATCGAACATTCAGACTCTGAGCATTTTGACCCCTCCCTTCACTTAAGCATTCATCAAAATTCAGGAAATCAACCAATTTTAATGAAATTTTCAGTATTTATTAATTAACGATAACTGAATATAATTAACCCATTACTTTATTAGAAATCTTAATGCAAATGTTTTATTTCGTGTAATTTACGAAGGCCATACAGCAAACATTAAATTAATACTTAATAATAAAATGGTGTTGTCATAAATGTTTTGATTTTTAAAACATGAAAATTATTCTTTGAATTATTATTATAATAAATAGATTCAATAGGATTTTAATGTGACAGCTGATTAGCATGACATAGGCTGATTTCATAGTCAACGGTCTATCCATTAGGCCAATTATGCACAGTAGTTCAGGGGTGATAGAGACAAATGATTTCGACCATTCGTAAATAGAAATCTTTTTTTGGCACTTCTGCATTTCAACCGTCACTTGGACTTAATAATTGAAGAGTTCCATTCATTCCACCGAGTCAACCGGAAGTCTATTTTCACGAAGAAAAAACAACACAGGCCGTATAAGACGACAACTTTTGGTATTTGAAAAAAAAATCAAACATCCCAAAGTTGTAAATTATATATATATGAAAAAAACAATGTCGACTGTTTGTTGGATTTTTGTTTTAAATTAACATTTTCGTTTTAAAAGATCACTGTTGACTATTTTGATAAAATTTTAATTCATACAATAAAAAAAAATCACTGACTATTAATTAAAATGATAAATTTTCGTTTTAAAAGATCACTGTTGACTATTTTGATAAAATTTTAATTTATACAATAAAAAAAAATCACTGACTATTAATTAAAATGATAAATTTTCGTTTTAAAAGATCACTGTTGACTATTTTGATAAAATTTTAATTTATACAATAAAAAAAAATCACTGACTATTAATTAAAATGATAAATTTTCGTTTTAAAAGATCACTGTTGACTATTTTGATAAAATTTTAATTTATACAATAAAAAAAAATCACTGACTATTAATTAAAATGATAAATTTTCGTTTTAAAAGATCACTGTTGACTATTTTGATAAAATTTTAATTCATACAATAAAAAACACATTTTTATTATTTTTATAAATTTTTAAATCATTAAATAAAATATTTTCCTATTCAATAACGATACATTGTTCGCTATTATCATTCTTCGCTGTTAATATTGTCATTTTGAATAAAACCATCTAATTCGGTTACTTCCGGTTGGTTGTCTGCCCCTGCCTTCAAAAGAGGAAAGCAAATTAAGTCCTAGTGACGGTTGAAATGCAGAAGTGCCCTTTTTTTATTTGCTGATGCCTCACCACTTATTAAGGCTAAGTGCGACTGGAGGACAAGGGCCGATACCTTATGAGGACGGTTTATAGATATTTAAGAATACCATTTTGTAGCCCTCAGGGAAATAATCCCATGGCAACGTGTTCCACAGATGAAAAGTTCTTGAAAAAAAAAAAATCCTCCGTTTATGGAAATTTTGTTTGATGTTAGGCGCACGAAGTAAGAAAGTAAATTTGATGGAAGTGGTGGTAGAAGGACGAGTTCAAGTTTTACTTAAATGTGAGATAAATAGGGATTTCGTACGTTTGAACTTTTGTTTTTACTAAAAAGTCACCCTTTATTAAGGCCAAAAAGCCACTCGAGGATAAGTGTCAGGTGGACGGTGAGACGACACTGTGATGATTAGTAATGATGGTGGAAGTTTGGAAGAATTTGATTATTCAAGAAGACGGTTCACCAAGAACTTGTTTACATTGGACTTGAAAACGACCATGCTATAGTCGGATGGGAAGCAGCCCTGCAGTATTGTGTTCTACAGACGGGTAGTTCTAGGAAATAAACTTTGTTCATGGAAGTTTCGTTTAGTTTTTGGCGCACAGAGAAAGGAAAATTATTGACAGTGGTTGTAGCTAGACGAGTTCTTGTTGTGAATGTTTTACGGAGGGGAGGGGGGGCCATAGATTGAAGCTCAGTCGAGCACCTGCCATTCGACTTGCCAATTCCATAGTCCTTATCGATAAACGCTATGCAATTTGCTTCGGACATGAAATAATTGCAAAATGGTAACAAGAAAAGACTGTGAAGGTTTATCAAAATGGTCTCCGCATTTTCCTCACAATTAACTGCATGCTCTTCAATGGCTGACACCAGACACAAAAAACAAAACAAAAAAAACCTTCCTAATTCGCAGTTTGATGCCAGAGGTTTCACAAGTTCAGCAACATTAAAATATTTTTATCAAGATATCCTGAAATGTCACAGGAGATTCAAAAGGAATTTGGCTTCTCTTTGACTTTATCGCCATTACAACAGTTCCTTAAATATGGCATGTCCTGTCTATGACATTAGACTGCATCCGGTGGTGGTATACCAATTTTTGAGGTGGGGGGGGGGATATCGTATAGCACCTAAACAAAAATAAAATAAAATCCTCTATTTTTCTTATAAAAAGAAAAAGAACATATTTCGTAATTTCGCGGTTGTTAGCAAAATCCGAATTACTTGCTAACCAAGGGGGTTAAAAACACAGTTTAAAAGAAAACATGACAATGGGAAAAGAAAAAATAAGAGGTTCGATAGAGTTAAAAAATAGAGTTTCATTAACATTAAAATGGGACTGGCTGCTTTTAATTCCCAATACTGGGTTAATAACATTAACCCTCAGTAACCAAGATAAAATTAAAAAAAACTTAAGACATGGAAATTCACATAGGGGTAAGTTCGTTGGCACAACGAAACTGGACACAAAGTAAGTCCTTTTTTTGCTCATATAATAAAGACTGAAGAAGTCTTCTTTCTTTTTTTTGGTTCATATAAAAACATTAAATAAAGACCAAAGAAGTATTTTTATCAATTTAACAAAGGAGTCTCAAAGGGCACAACACAATAAAAGTAAAACTCAAAACATACAGAACCGTAACAATTGGTTGGCAAACGTCTCCGACATAGTCTGGAATAGTTTTTACCTTTCCACTAAAATGTCCGTCTCAAAAGTCCCTCTTTGTCCTTCTTTCATCATTTTCATTCCAAGGGGCTCAATCCTCGAAATTACTTCATAAATGAAATTCTCCAAAAATGTCCTTCGTCAATCCTTTACATTTTCATTCCAAAGGGCTCAATCCTCGAAATTACTTCATAAATGAATATTTCCAAAAACATCAAACACTTTTTCGCCCTAAGGTGTTCCTTCCAAGGGGCTCCAAGCCTTGAAATTATATTCATTAAAATCAGGGTCACTCAGATACCCTGAAATTTCACAATAAAATGTTCTTGCTCCAAGAACGAGGAGAAATCATCCAAACATTTTACGTCCATTCTCAAAAACAGACAGAGACAGCTGAAACGGAATCTCTCTCTCGGGCTTTCAAGCTGGTACTGATCAAAAAGCCCGCCAATAAACACCCGTGAGACACCGGTGTGACGTCACCTCCAGATTTCATCATAACGATGCTGCTGCTGTAAAGAAAGAAAGGGCGGGTAACATCACGCCACCCAGACAAATAACCTTGACATTCATTCACACAGTGGCGATATGCTGACCTCCCCATCCCTGATGGCCAAATTAGAAATAAATTTCCGAAAATAACGAGATGTCACGTGCTTTGCTAGATCAACCATGTTATTCTTAAATTACACTATTGGAATTTTCGGTCCGTTTACAGGATAAAAATAAAACTAAATCGACTTTTACCGAATTAAATTTATGTAAACTGCCGTCGTCAAACAGTCAATTAGTACCAACTGAAACAACTTTCCCTGAAGGAATTAAAACAAATTTTTTATTTTAATCATTTAAAAAAAAGACAACACTTAAATGTATTTTTGTTCATTTCGGACACATGAAAACAATAAAAATTTTTTTATTTTAATCATTTAAAAAAAAAGACAGCACCTAAATGTATTTTTGTTCATTTCGGACACATGTAAACAATAAAAACATATTTTATTTTAATCATTTAAAAAAAAGACAACACCTAAATGTATTTTTGTTCATTTCGGACGCAGGTAAACAATAAAAAAATATTTTATTTTAATCATTTAAAAAAAAGACAACACCTAAATGTATTTTTGTTCATTTCGGACGCAGGTAAACAATAAAAAAATATTTTATTTTAATCATTTAAAAAAAAGACAACACCTAAATGTATTTTTGTTCATTTCGGACGCAGGTAAACAATAAAAAATATTTTATTTTAATCATTTAAAAAAAAGACAACACCTAAATGTATTTTTGTTCACTTCGGACACATGTAAACAATAAAAAAATATTTTATTTTAATCATTTAAAAAAAAAACAACACCTAAATGTATTTTTGTTCATTTCGGACGCAGGTAAACAATAAAAAATATTTTATTTTAATCATTTAAAAAAAAAGACAACACCTAAATGTATTTTTGTTCATTTCGGACACATGTAAACAATAAAAAAATATTTTATTTTAATCATTTAAAAAAAGACAACACCAAAATGTATTTTTATTCATTTCGGACGCAGGTAAACAATGAAACAAATTTTCCATCCATTTTTCACCATAGAAAATCTTTTTAATCATTAAAAAAAACACTCGTTCTTTTTTGTTTGTTTGAAAGGGTATTGGTCGTCGGCAAACAGTCAATTAGTATACAGGTTAGTGTTAGGGTTCCCATTTTTATGGAAACCCAAAGTCGACATTTTGTATTGGTGCAGCAAATATTGATCTTTTAAATCATTCCTTATTATTGCAGACAGCTTTGTATTTCTTGCAATTTTTTTTTATTCCTATAAGGTTTTCTCCTTGGCAGAATTTAATTACAGGGGACTGAATAGTCTGCGTTAACACGGTTAAATTAATTTAGGTTGACGTTGCCTTTAATTGTTGTCTGCCACACATTTTATTTTGTGGCTTCCGAATCGTAAAGTGCTTCGTTTGTTTACGGCTGGTTCCGGACATCTGCTTTGGTAAGAGTCGGTTTTGTTTGGTTTGTATTCTGCAAAAGAACCGAATTTTCCCCTATTAGTTTCTCTGTTAAACCTTATAGTCGAGTTACAAAACAAATTGCAAGGAAAATCACTACCGGGCAATGACGGGTCGGGTCAGCTAGTTGATAATAATTTTGGCTTATTTCATATAGTATCCAAATAAGGAGATTGGTATCGCCTGTTTTTCCTAACTCAACTTAGCGATTGCTACATTACTTTGCTACATTACAGAGAGAGAAAGGAAAGTTCTTTGTTGTGGTTGGAGCTAGACGAGTTCTTGCTGTGAATGTTTTACAGGGGAACCAAAGATTCAAGCTCAGCTGAGTACCTAACATGAAGATAACGATAGAGTAAAAGGAGGCTAGCAACATCTGTTCTGTGCGAAAGAGGCTGTAGGGACGAGAAGAGGACATCCCCCACTAGATTGCAAAGTCGGTTTTGTACTCTGTCAAGGCAGGAAAGGGGGATCTGAGCGGCACCTCCCCACATGTGGCAGCAAGATTCCATCTTTGGACGCATCTGATTCTTATATAAATGGTGACCTTCACTGAAGATAAGAATTCTTTAAAAGAAAAGACAAAATGCGATCCTTTAATTAACCGATTTATGCACAACGTTTCGTTTTTGTAAATTGACTTATATCTGACCCCTAAATGTAGTCGGTTTTGTACTCTGAAAGGATGATTCAGACCCACCCACCCCCGATATGACAGCAGGACTCTATTTTAGGGCATATTTGACTCTTATACAAGTAGAGGATTGCGTCGGGGGTGAGATACTTTCGTTTTTGTAAATTGACTTATATTTGACCACTAAATGTAGTCTGTCAAGGCAGGAAAGGTGAACCATAGATTAGAGCTGAGTCGAGCACCTACCATGAAAATAATGATAGAGTAGAAAAAGACTAGCAACGTCTCCTCGGTGAGAAAGAGGCTGAAGAGAAGAGAAGAGATTGGAGCTCAGTCGAGAACCTTCCATGGAAATAACGATAGAGTAGAGAAAGACTAGCAACGTCTCTTCTGTGAGAAAGAGGCTGTAGGGAAGTGAAGAGGAGATCCCTCGCTAGGTTTCAAAGTATGTTTTGTACCCTGTCAACGCAGAAAAGAGTGTTCCAAGCAGCACCTCCCCAGATGTGCCAACAGTGCCTCCCCATCTTAGGACGCATCTGACTCTTATACAAGTAGAGGATTGTGTTGGGAGTGAGATACTTTCTGGAGCGGTGGAATGATCCAACCATTCTTCCAGCAACCTTAGCAACAGATTTGATGTGATGGTCAGTCCTAGGAGCTTATCAAAAAAGAGCACTTCCCCAAGGAGAGAGTCATTCATTTGATCTGGGGAGAAATAAATGATCCGAGTGTTGGTAGTGAAAAGAGAGAAGCTTTGTTTTAGACGTGTTAAGAGTAACAAATCAATTCTCCCCCAATGCACCACGTGTGTGTGTGTGTGTATGTATGTGTGTGTAAGTATGTGTGTATGTATTTATGTATGTATGTGTGTATGTGTGTGTGTGTATGTGTGTGTGTGTGTATGTATGTGTGTGTAAGTATGTGTGTATGTATTTATGTATGTATGTGTGTATGTGTGTGTGTATGTGTGTGTGTATGTATGTATGTATGCAGTTATGTATGTATGTATGTGTGTGTGTATGTATGTATGTATGTGTGTGTGTATGTGTGTATGTATGTATGTATGTATGTATGTGTATGTATGTATGTATGTATGTATGTGTGTGTAAGTATGTGTGTATGTATTTATGTATGTATGTGTGTATGTATGTGTGTGTATGTGTGTGTGTATGTATGTATGTATGTATGTATGTATGTAGAGAGAGAGAGAAAGAGAAAGAGAGAGAAAGAGATAGAGAGAGAAAGAGGGAGAAAGAGAGAGAAAGAGATAGAGAGAGAGAGAAAGAGAGAGAGGGGGGTCAGAAAGATCTTTATCATCAATGCTCTTCGAAGTGCTGCCATAGATAGTTGTGTCGTGTGTAGATGTCAACGAATAACATCAGCAAACTTGTTAGAGTAAATATTGTGGCAAGAAAATGAATGCAATTAACAATTAGCGAAATAGTGTCATGAAATGAGTGCAATACATGACAAGTCCTTTCGCTTGCATAAGGAGGGGTTCTAATGACTCAATATAAATTGTTTCTAGAACTGTGTTTCCTTTTAGGGATTTAGCGGGAACTTTCAGATACCACCGAGTAGAATATTTTTTACCATCACATTTGATTTGGAATTTGTTTAATTAAATTTTTTAAATTTAGACTTGATGCAAAACAGGAAGTTTATGGTTCCTAGTGACGATCAAACCCTTTGTTAAGGGACCCTTGTTGTGTTTGTTTAATTGCTGACATTTATAAACAAGATAATCAAAGAAAAATGGCAAAGTAATAAATTACACAAGATTTGGCCAATTTTTCATGAGTGTCCCTTAGGCTACAGAAAAGCAAGATGAGAAGAGGTTGTAGTAGCCAGATTCGTATAGGGCATACACATATTACCCACAAACATTTATTAAAAGGTGAAGAGTCCCCAATGTGTATATCATATCAAGAACCTTATACAGTCAAACATATATTAATAGACTGTCAGGATCTTCAACAAAGCCGAAGGAAATACTACAACTTGAAAAATCTATTGGACCTGTTTAAAGACACAAACTTGACTAAAATCATAGACTCTTTTCCAAAAAATTTAATTTCAAATTATTTCAAAAACAATATAAAATAATTATCCTTCCCATAGGATTCCATTTGACAATTTTATTCAGCATTAAATAACCCATAGATGGTTGATATGCCGTAAAACAAACCAAACCAAACCAAAATTGACATTTATCTTCATCAAAATTCTTCTTTTCTTTGATTCGTGATTCCTATCTCTATAAAGAATTATTCTGTCATGAATTCTTGATAAGCTCTTAATCCACTCGTTGGAATTGGTAACTGATCTTTCACCTCACACGAGAAAATACCACGGAGGCTGATGTCGTTGAATCATTTCATTTAATGTTGGCGTATCTTTCTTCTGACCAAATCACATGACTGCACAATTGAAGAGACAGATTGAAGAGACAGATAATTAAAAGTTTATTTGCAAAAAATTTGATTTTTTAATCTTGAAAACAATTATTTACTATCTAATATATAAAATAAAGTCAGTCGGATTCTCGAAGTTGGTCATAGATAGATTTCATCCTACAAAATCAATATTTTATTCAATCAATGATGGCAGTTATTAGTTTCTGTTCTTTATCATTAAAACTTGAAATTAAGATCGATTTCATTGATTACATATTGTATCCGGCCTGATAAATATTTCAGTACCAGATACTTCTCGAGATTCACCATTAATTTTCAGTGGATACTCAACAGATATGTTTCTCCAATGGAATAGATCCGTTTGTTACAATTGAAAATTGCAAATGGCCACATAATTTGCAGAATAAGTCCTTCATTTCATTCATTTGATTTTTTGTTTTAATCTTGAAAACAATTTTTTTACCATTTAATATAAAATATTTTTTTATTTAAAGGTATATATAGAGAGGGGGAGAGAGAGAGAGAGGGGGAGATAGGGATAGGGAGAGGGGGCAGAGAGGGAGACAGAGAGGGGGACAGAGACAGAGGGAGATAGAGGGAAAGGGAGGGAGAGAGGGGGAGAAATAGGAGAGAGATATTTTTTGTTTCAATCTTGAAAACCAATTTTGGTAAAAATTTGGTAAAAAATATTTCATATTAAATGGTAATTTAATATAAAATATTTTTTTATTTAGAGACATAGAGAGAGAGAGGGAGAGAGGTAGAGATAGGGAGAGAGGAGGAGGGAGAGAGAGAGGGGGAGAAATAGGGAGAGATAGCGAGATGGAGGGAGAGAGCAGGAGAGAGAGAGGGAGAGGGGGAGAAATAGGGAGAGAGAGGGAGAGGGAAGGAGAGAAAGGGGGAGAAATAGGGAGAGCGAGATAGAGAGAGGGAGAGAGAGGGAGAGGGAAGGAGAGAAAGGGGGAGAAATAGGAAGAGAGAGATAGAGAGAGGGAGAGAGAGGGAGAGGGAAGGAGAGAGAGGGGGAGAAATAGGGAGAAAGAGAAAGTCAATCTGCAAATCTCATCACTTTACAGATTATTATTTCCGTAAACCATATTTATCGCATCTTGTATCTTGAAACTTCCCTAAAACTCGCACCAGAATGTTGTTGCTCTCAAACACATGACGTCATGTCCGCCCCATATCACTGACTTCCTGTTCTCACGATATCATTTCTACAGGCGGGGTCAACACCTTCATCTCTTCGGACCTCTGTGTATAGCACTTCCTTCATAATAACTAATGTGCACTATCTAATATATCCACTAGTCAACCTAGCCACTCTAATATTTAACAATACTAGACCTTTCAAGTTTTACAATTAGTAAAATACTAGTTGTATAAACTAAAAAGTTAAAAAAATAGATAAGAACATACCAAAACTGACCCCCCCCCCCCCCCCGTCTGATAATCTAATGAATTAGATCGAAAAGTACTTACTAATGTATGGAATAATAAACCCATACAACAATTTGATCGGAATGCCAAATGGACTATTCAGAAAATCAAAAAATTTCTAAAGTCTCATAAACAAAAAAATAATTCCTGTGTTATTTAATAACATTTGCCTTGATGAAAACTTGATGTCTAAACACACTCACACACTAATGGCTGTGGATCAAATTTAATGCAAGTATTAAATATTTGAATTTTAAATGGGAGGCTGTCCCATGTTATGCCACCTAAAACCCTTTAAAATACCCTAAAGAAACTGAAAGTTGAGGAATATTTAATTATAATAATATCTGTTGTTAAAATTTCACAGAAATCAGAACTATCTTAATTTTCACCCCTTTTTTAAGCTCCTTTCCACAAAACTAAATTAAACTAAATATAGCTCATATTTGGATCCCTTATACCTAGCAGCTGTGTTCCAAAATTCATAGTGATCGGTTAAGTAGTTTAGAATTTATATGCAAATATATATATATATATATATATATATATATATATATATATATATATATATATATAAATGTTGTTTTTTTTAAATATTAAAGTGTTTTATACTTACAAACGACCTCGTTTCGGGTTTTCTACCCTCATCAGTGCAGGAGTTGTGATTGTAAGTAGTCGCATGGGCTCGAACGCAGTTCGCAGATTCAGCCTAGAATTACGAGTCTAATGCCCAAGCGCACACAGCCACGAGAAATCGCTACAGACAGTAGTTGAACTTAATGTACATTTACCCGAGAGATGGGGGCAAGCGTTATGTTGTGTTCAACACTTGAGCTGAACTTTGCTTAATCGCAGGATGACAGCAATCTTGTAATTTTAAACGGGGATGCTCTACTATTAAGACTATTAAATCTTAAATGGGCATTAACTATAAATAGTCTTTAAAATATTAAAGTGTTTTATACCTACAGACGACGTTGTTATATATATATATATATATATATATATATATATATATATATATATATAGTAAATTATGAAAATATATTTATGGTAATTAAGCTACACAGTCGCTTCCGCGTTTCATCCCCGGAGGAAATCGTCAGGCTAAAGTGCATGGAGTTAGTTTTGCCGGGTGTTTTTATATACACATTTAGCTAACTAACCAATCAGATTCTTTGTTGTTCTCTTAGTCAATCGTTTGGCTTCTCACAAACAAAGGTTCGGTTGATTTTACTTCCTATTTCCTATTCTATTGTTCTGTTTTCTATAGAGTGGTCTATCCCTGTTTCTTTGTTGTGTCAATATAATGGGTGACTATATTTTAACACGGCTTGCTTGTATTTCTATTTTAGGTTTTAGGTTTTAGGTTTTTTGGTTTTTAGGCTTTAGTTTAGGTTAGTTTTTTATTTATTTATTTGTTTATTTATTTATTTGTATTGTAAACCTAAGGTAAATTTTATTTTGTGCATATATATATATATATATATATATATATATATATATATATATATATATATATATATATATGTATGATTAAATATTAATATTAAATTAAAGATAAGTGATGTATCGTTTAATAATAATCTATCGTGATAATATAAAGCTCAATATATTGAATAGAGCAATCAGTTTTAGAAATGAAAGATGATAATAGAAATTGTATGGATACAATATTTATTTAAACATCAAACAATGAGTTTCATATCCTTAATCCATGGATTTTCAAAGACATATATATATATATTAAATACATAACCCTAACCTAACCCTAACCCTAACCCTAACTTTATATGAATAGAGATGAGGTGTGTCTAAAAAGTAAGTCATTGTATTTTGAAGAACATTATCTTTTATTCATTGTTCATTTCTGCTCCAGTAGAAATATTTGTGAACAAATTTTGGATTTAAAAATAAAACTTTTTTTTTTATTCCTGAATAAAAAATGATATTAAAAAAAATAGTTATTCGTTTTTTTGTTGTTGTTTTTTTTCTGTCTGAAGTTTAGATAATTTTTTAATTCTTCATTAATTCAAACTGAACGTTGCATTCATCGCTTATTTCGGTGTTTATGCTGATTAGCGGCCATATAAAAAATTATTTTTATATAAAAACAATAATATATACTTATTAAGCATTATATTCTTACTTACTGTACGAAAAAGTAGAAAAAATTATCCACTAGAACTTTAATTACAAGTATTTTTCCATTCTGCGTATCATAACAGCGACTCGTTCAGTAAGCCTCCATCTTGTTTTTTAAGAAGATTTCAGTTATCTGCCCTTGAAATCTTCTTAAAAAACAAGATGGACGCTTAGTGAACGAGTCGCTGTTATGATACGAAGAATGGAAAAATACTTGTAATTAAATTTCTAGTTGATAATTTTTTCTACTTTTTCATACAGTAAGTAAGAATATAATGTTTAATAAGTATATATTATTGTTTTTATATAAAAATAATTTTTTATATGGCCGTTAATCAGCATAAGCACCCTTATTTCTCGATTGCCAAGTGCAGCTTCACTTTGAGCAGACGACTTTTCATTTTCAAGAAAGATAAAGGTTTCATTGTTCATTTATGCGTTTAGTTGAGAAAGCAGCTCCAATTTGAATTCTTTTCACGCATCATGGAGTTTTTTATTTTTCATAAGTTCGTGATAATTTGTGTTAGTATTCACACACACATCCATACACACATTTAAATACACACATTCACACACACATCCACACACATCCACACACATATCCATACACACATCCAAGCACACACATTTACACACACACATCCACACACACATCCGAACACAGATTCACACACACACACACACATCTGCACACTCACATCTACACAGGCAGTTTGATGCGTAAATGCTTGCCTGTTGTTGTATATCGTCATTGTCTTCTTTCTTCCATTTATTTATCTGGTTTGTTGAACATCTGCTTATCTAAGTCACAGCGAAATATGTGTCACCCTCGTTAGAGAGAGAGGGGGAGAGAGAAAGAGAGGGAGGGGGAGGGAGAGAGAGAGGGAGAGAGGGAGAGGGAGAGAGAGAGAGGGAGAAGGAAGAGAGAGAGGGAGAAGAAAGAGAAGGGGAGGGGGGAGAGAGAGGGGGGAGGGAGAGAGAGAGAGGGAGGGAGAGAGAGAGGGGGAGGGAGAGACGTGCAATTGCAGTTCATTTTAAAGTCACAGCGAAATATGTGTCACTCTCATTAGCTTTATTTTCAGTAAGAGAGAGGGAGGAGGAAGAGAGAGGGAGGAGGAAGAAAGAGAGAGGAAGATAGGGGGAGGGAGAGAGAGGGGAGGAAGAGAAAGAGGGGAGAGAGAGGGAGAAGGAAGAGAGAGAGAAGAGGAAGAGAGGGGGAGAGAGGGGGAGAGGGGGAGGGAGAGAGGGGGAGGAAGAGAGAGAGGGGAGAGAGAGGGGGAGGAAGAGAGGGAGAGGGAGAGAGAAGGAAAGAGAGAGGGGGGAGAGAGATGTGCAATTTCAGTTCATTTTAAAGTCACAGAGAAATGTGTGTCAACCTTGATAGCCTTATTTTCAGTAAGAGAGGGGGTCAGGAGACAGAAAGAAATAAAAAGATAAACATATATATATATATATATATATATATATATATATAGAGAGAGAGAGAGAGAGAGAGAGAGAGAGAGAGAGACGCGTAATTGCAGTTGCATTTATCTGTCTTTAAAAGGAACTGCAATTGCCCGTCTCTCTCCCTCTCTCTTTCTCTCTCCCTCTCTCTTTCCCTCCCTATCTCTCCCTCTCTCTTTCTCCCCCTCTCCCTCTCTCTCTTTCCCTCCCTCTCTCTCTCTCTCTCTCTCTTTCTCCCTCCCTCTCCCTCCCCCCTATCTCTCCCTCTCTCTCGCTCCCTCTTCCCCCCTCTCTCTCTCTCTCAATCTGAAAATAAGTCTTTTCAAGTTGAAATAGTCTCTACAATTAATAAAAGCATAATCCACTACACAGACAGTTCGACAGAAAGATTCCCAAGTTCTCAAAAACTGCATCTGAAGAAGGTCGGAGGTCACATCGGCCGAAACGTTGTGAAAATAACAACCATAATGAGAATTGACGTAGTCTGAATAATTCAAATACTGCAACACACACATACAGGACTTTACCCGCTCCACTAGTTTGGGAGTGACTCCAGCTCTAAAAAAAAGGGGAGCTGCTCCCCCCCCCCCCCGCTCCATCTTCAGGTTAAAACAACCTGTTGAAAAATTCAACACATGTTTAATATTTCTTTTTTCAAATAAGTCCCTCATTTACTTGCCTCTCCATTGCTGGATAAAAAAAATTAACCCTTCCCTCCCTTGGCCGCACTTCTTTCTGGAAAACCCTGATGTAAGATTAATGTTAAATAAAAAAATGAAAAAATGATTGAATGTTTTATTTTAATATCTTTATTTATGGTCTATAAAGACTATCCGGCGTTACCCGGGAAGATGCAATGACCCCCACATGCACCAGAATTGTAAGAAATGTCTTCTATGATATTGAAATAAAAGTGAAGCTTTATTAAACTTTAGTTAGACGAATGTTTATTTAGCTCCCCTCCAGGGGAGATTAGACACAAGGCCAGGTTGGGTTTTGAAAAGCTAGCAAACTAGGAGAAGTTCACTCTGGCCTACAAAAAAATAAATGCCTGAGCAGCCCTGTCAACATTCCCCAGTAGAGGCGCCTCAGGCGATTAGCAATAGATTAACCTCTTCCCAGAGAGAAGGTAGACATACGTAGGCAATTATTTTACAAAATTACATATTCCTAGGTCTAATGGTCTAAAAGTAGTAGTAGACACCCTCCCACACACACACGCACGCCTTGTATGAGTATAGATGTTAATATATTTTGTAATACTGTCAACCCAGTGTACTCAGTGTGATGATGTATCGAAGTGAAACCCGACCAGTGTGGGTTGAGGACATGCGTTGCATGGAGAGAAATGATATGAGAATGATACGATGGATGTGTAATGTGAATCTTAAAGATGGACTTAGATCTGATGGCCTCAGAGGAAGATTAAATCTGGACAGTATTGAGAGATGTGTTCAGAACAGGAGACTTTGATGGTGTGGCCACGTTGAAAGAATGGACGAGAGTTCTTGGGTGAGTATTGATTTACTCCTCTCCAGGAGTTAGGCACAAGGCCAGTTTTTATCTTACTCCCACAAGTAAGATGTGACCCAAGGTCGGGTCGGGAAAGTGGGGTTTAAAAATTGCCTGGGCAGCCCCGTCGGCATTCCCCGGTAGGGGCGCCTCAGGCAGTAAGCGATAAACTTACTCCTCCCCAAAGAGGGGAGGCAAAGCCTGGGAGGGTGGACCTCCTAGAACTGCACAGGACAGACCCATAGACAGGCGTAAATCAAGCCCCGGAGGCCAAGACAATAACAGTCTATGGGGTGCAGTATCCATCGGAACAGATACTACACTAGGACAGTTGAGGCAGCAGGGTCAGTTCACAGGGGAAGGCCGAGGAAAACATGGGAAGAAAGGATGAGGATGGATTAAGAGAAAGAGGGATAAATAAAAAAAACAACCTGGCCAGAGATAGGTTAGTTTGGAAGTCAATTTCTAAAAGCTGTCCAACACATGCCAGCATGTTAAACCGATGCTGCTGCTGCTGCTGCTGCTGATGATGATGATGATGATTGCCCAATTCAAAATACACCCACACTGAATTATACTAGGAATATGGTTGCTTTTATATTATACTAGCAGGGGTACTCCCTCCTCCTCCTCTCCGCAAGCAAAATTTTTTCCCGGACAACGCCGAAGCCTCTGGGTCCTAAATTGACGAAGCCCCCCCCCCCCCCGGTGCTGGGTCCTATACTATAGAAGCGCCCCGGTGGCTATACTGCAGAAGCACCGCCCCCTGTGCCTGTACTGCAGAAGCCTCTGGATCCTATACTGTAGAAGCACCCCCGGTGCCTATACTGCATAAACACCCATGGTCCCTATTCTGTAGAAGCATTCGAGTCCTATATTGTAGAAGCACCCCCGGTGCTGGGTCCTATGCTGTAGAAGCATCCCTGGTCCCTATACTGTAGAAGTACCCCTGGTCCCTATACTGCATAAGAACCCCGGGTCCTATATTGTATACGCACCTCCGGTGCTGGGTCCTGTACTGTAGATGCACCCCTGGTGCCTATACTGCAGAAGAACCCCCCGCCCAGGTCCATATACTTCAGAAGCCTCCGGGTCCTATATTGTATAAGCACCCCCGCAGGATGAAGATGTTGATAATTCCCCCCACCCCTACCACCCGCCCCCCAAAATTCCCCCCACCCCGCGTCCCAAACACTCTCCCCTCCCTCCCCCCAAAGAACTATTTTTATTTTAAAAGATATAAGTTTAGGTTGCTAGGTGCGGATGTCATTGAGCAACCCTTGTTTCACTGTTATCAATAGATCCGGACAGAAGTTATGGGACGACTTGATACAACCGGACAGTGCATTTTTATCAAGTTGTTACATGAATACATTAGCTGATTTCAAAATCCAGTAAAAACCAGTAAATACCGTTGAAAAAGTTTTTAAAAAAACAGACCCGCCCCCGAACGGGGACATTTTTTTTTGTTGTAATTGTGAGATATTATGCTCCCAGGTGTTGTCCGGTCCTAAAGATGTCGACTTGTCGACAGTTTGCCGAGTAGTTTTCGAGGAGTAGCTGGCCATACAAACAGACAGACAGACAGACAGACAGACAGACAGACAGACAGACAGACAGACAGACAACTGGCCTTTATATAATAGACTAGCAGGGGTACCCGGCGTTGCCCGGGGCTCTCCCTCCTCCTCCTCTCCGCAAGCTAAATAGGATGTTGAGCACTTTACTCCCAGACAACGCCGAGTATTTAGAAAATCAAGACGGCCTCCAGAGCACTACTGAAATGACTTTTACCGATCTCCCCTCCTTTTCATCTGCACAATAGTCTGAAGAGAAACACTACAGTAGCTCTATCTAAGACATTTAGCACTTTTCTCCCGGACAACGCTGAAGCCTCTGGGTCCTATATTGAAGAAGACCCCCCGGTGCTGGGTCCTATTCTGTAGAAGAACCCCCGGTTCTGGGTCCTATACTGTAGAAGCGCCCCAGTAGCTATACTGCAGAACCCCCCCCCCCCGTCCCTGTACTGCAGAAGCCTTCTGGTCCTATACTGTAGAAGCACTCCAGAGGCTGGGTCCTATACTGTAGAAGCGCCCCCGGTCCCTATACTGCAGAAGCACCCATGGTCAGTATACTGCAGAAGCACACCCGGTCTCTATACTGCAGAAGCCTTTGGGTCCTATGTTGTAGAAGCACCCCCGGTGCCTATACTGCAGAAGCCTCCGGGTCCTGTATTGTAGAAACACCACTGGTCCCTATTCTGCAGAAGCACCCATGGTCCTATATTATAGAAGCAGCCCTGGTGCTGGGTCATATACTGTAGAAGCACCCCTGGTCCCTATACTGCATAAGCACCCCTGGTCCCTATTCTTCAGAAGCCTCCGGGTCTTATATTGTAGAAGCACCCCCGGTGCTGGGTCCTATGCTGTAGAAGCACCCCTGGTCCCTATACTGTAGAAGCACCCCTGGTCCCTATACTGCATAAGCACCCATGGTCCCTATTCTGGAGAAGCACCCGGGTCCTATATTGTAGAAGAACCCCCGGTGCTGGGTTCTATACTGTAGAAGCACCCCTAGTTCTTATATTGCAGAAGCCCTTGGGTCCTATACTGTAGAAGCCCCCCCCCCCCCCTGGTGCCTATACTGCAGAAGCACCCCCGCCCCCGGTCTCTATACTTCAGAAACATCCGGGTCCTATATTTTATCAGCACCCCTGCAGGATAAAGATGTTGATAATTACACCCCCCCAACCCACCGCCCCCCCTCAAAAAAAAATTATCCCCCATACCCGAACCCCCCCCCCCCACCCGCACCCCATCAAATTCTCCCCCCACCCCACCCTCGTCCCAAACATTCTCCCCCACCCCCTCCCCCCAAGAACTATTTTTATTTTTAAAGAAATAAGTTTAGGTTGCTAGGTGCGGATGTGATTGAGCAACCCTTGTTTCACTGTTATTGATACATCCGGACAGAAGTTATGGGATGACCTGATACAACTGGACAGAATTTACGGCAAGAAGGGATGCTGGGGATGTTCAGTGAGTCTGCATTTTTATCAAGTTGTTACATGAATACATTAGCTTATTTCAAAATCACCAGTAAATAACATTGAAAAAGTTTCAAAAAACCAGACCCGCCCCCGAAAACTGGCCCCGTTGACCCCCGGGGACATTTTTTTTTTTTCGTAATTTTGAGATATTATGCTCCCAGGTGTTGTCCGGTCCTAAAGATGTCAACTTGTCGACAGTTTGCCGAGTAGTTTTTGAGGAGTAGCTGGACATACAAACAAACAAACATACAGACAACTGGCCTTTATATAATAGAAGATTAGGCCATCTGTGACCCATTGGGTCACTATTTGTTATATTTATCGTTATATGTATAATTTCTTAACTTTGACATTGATTGACAATAATGTTTTTTGCAAGAATTACAACGTTAAAAGATTTCACAAAGTCAGAATACATTGTGATGTCATAATAGATTGTCTCTTTCTCTTCTCTCTACTCTCTCTCTCTCTTCCCCTCACTTTCCCCTCTTTCACAAATCAGTCCAGACAAGGCATGAAGCCACTTGATATAAAGAGCTAACAATGCCGGAATATGATTATCGCGAAGACAAGACATACCTCTTGGCCGTAGTCTTGAAAAGACCAAGGCTATAGGTAGGAGGAAAACAGTCAGCAGAAAGAGAGTTCCACAAGCCTGCAGTTCTTGGAAAGAAGCTACTGGAATAGGAGTCTGTATTACAATGAGCTATACAAAACAGCGAATTGATGGAGACCACTAGACCAACGAGTCAAACGAGCTGGAACAAAAGAAGCAGGGAATAGATCACATAATTCTGAAGAACACATGCCATAATAGTTTCTATAGAAAAGACTGAGACTAGCAACATCGAGTCTGTGAGAGAAGGGGGTGCAGAGAAGAAGAAAGGGAAGGGCCAATCTACCTTACACTACTTGCCGCTAAACCTGTCTGCCATGGGTGGCACTGCCAGGAACCGAAATTCCAGACTGCATCGCTCTGATCCTACCATGGGGAGGAGGGAGTGGACTTTAGGGGAGCAAAAGTGCTGCTGCTTCTGCTTCTAAACGACACACACATATATGGACGTACATTTATATATATATATATATATATATATATATATATATATATATATATATATATATATATATATATAGTGTGTGTCAGGTTGTATATGAAAAGAAATCTCATAAAGTGCTCGATCATATAAGAGAGCTCTGAAATATGTAATATACAGTATTTAAATAAATATATATATATATATATATACACATTTATGTACATGCACCTAAAAGTCAGGCAACATTGCGTATGCAGAGGAGATAACGTATGAGGAAACTCTCATAATGGTTCGCGCACGAAGTTACAGTCTCGGTGACTGCATGTTCGAACTCTGTTATAATCAGCCACGCTGATGAGTCGCAGTTACGGCGAAACACGTGGATAACTATTTTAATTTATAAGTAAGTATATATATATATATATATATATATATATATATGTATATATATTTACATACAGAGAGAGAGAGAGGAGTATTAGAAGGCTATCACAATGCAAAAAATGGAAATACGTTGGCGTTGAGAAGTAAGAAAAAACAAGTGATTTTAATTATATATTTTTTCAAAAACTTTTTTTTAATATTTTTTTTTCCATATATCAAATCTTACTTGATTAGGCAAGACTTCAACACTGTGATGGAATGTGTGTGACCGTGTTCCATAAAATATTTCGAGGAATACCTCTTTGTCAAATGGTACGTGTTTCAAATCTCAAACCTCAAAAAACGTGTGGATGGCAATATAGCTAATAACGCAATATATATATATATATATATATATATATATATATATATATATATAGTAAGTTATGAAAATATATTTATGGCATCAAGCTACACAGAGGCTCCCGCGTTTCATCCCGGGGGAGGGGAATCTTCAGGCTTATAAAATTTTATGTGGATACATGAAATACTAATATATATATATATATATATATATATGTATATATATATATATATATATATATATATATATATATATATATATATATATATATAGCATATGGGTATTTATTGAGGGTGAAATCAATGTAGAAAACAGGAATATCTATAACGCACACACAAACATTGTCATATATATGTTTTTTAAATAATATTTATTTATGAATAATTATTTTGAAAATAATATTTATTTATAAATAATTATATATATATATATATATATATATATATATATATATATATATATATATATATATATATATATGCACCGGTATGTACGTAGGTAAGGAAGGCTCTGTAGACTGGCTGAAAAGAGGATCGCTTCACTATGACTGCTCAAGATCAAGGCTTGATGACCAATGCCTTTAAAAAGATGAGTGGTCTCAGCAACAATAACAAGTGCAGGTTCTGCCACACAGAAGTAGAGAGTGGGAGCCACTTGACATCCAGTTGTAAGGTTCTCCTGGGGGATGGCTATTATACAATGCGACACAACGGAGTGTGTAAATATCTTCACTGGACTATTTGTAAAAAGTTGAATATCCAGTGTAGCAGCAAGTCCTGGGAGCATATACCAGAAAGAACAGTCGGAAATAATTTATACACCATCCACTATGACTATACAATCCCTACAGCTCCATATCTAGAAAACGGAGTTGTTAAACCTGACATAGTGATATGGGACAAGAGGGAGAAAGTAGCAACCCTAGTTGAAGTCAGTGCCCCTAATGATGCTGGCTTAAACAGAGCTGAGAGAAAAAAAGATAACTAAATACCAAGGTCTTATGTACGACATGAAAAGAAACTTAAGAAGCTCTCCATCATCCCAGTAATTATAGGAGCAACCGGGCTAATGAAAAAGAATTTCAAGAACTACGTGGCGAATATACCCGGTGAACCAAGTGCAAGAGAGATTTAAACAACTGCGCTTAAAGGGACTGTTAGAATCTTAAAAAGATCTCCTGGCTGGAGTGTCTGAAATAGCGAGTGAATGTCTGTCATCTGGGAGGATGCCCCATCTCCAGCTTAAACAGAAAGATAAGAAACTTTAAAAAAAATAAATAAACAAGAGAACTTGAATGACTAGTAGACACTGTCCTCGAGTGTCTAAAGTCTCTCTGTACAGGGTTTGTCAGGAAAACCTGGCATGAGTAAAAGTAAACCCTGACTAAATATTCAAAATAACATAGTATTCAAAGCCCAAATAAGATCCCCTCGGTATGACTACCCTCACTGGCTTATACGAGGAATCGTGCACCTTCTTCAAGTGATGTTGCATCTCGTAACTAAGCTGAATACTCCACCAGACTAGATGAATTCTTGTCCTGGAATCCGGTAAGACCAAGAGACCACAAGAAAGATATACTACAACATAGTTAACTGGTCAATTGGAGAGAGAAAAATTAATGTTCTTAACTTCTTTACTAACCCTACGTTTGAGAGTTAAAAGAGAACTTCAATGGAATATTTGAATATCTATTTATCTCATATAGAGATTAAGTGTTAGATCCAGGGAAGGGGCCCCTTGATTTTTGAGAACTTCAACTGAAGTAAAATGAAACAAAAATGTAAATATATCAACATACTTCTTCGTGTGTAGCCTTATACTCTCCCAGATTAAGTCTAATAAAAATATACACATATATGTAGGTACACATATCAATCCACATACATGTAAATATATCAACATGCTTCTCCTAGATGATAATAATAATAATGATGATGATAATAATAATAATAATAATAATAATAATAATAATAATAATAATAATAATAATAATAATGATAATAATAACGATAATAATAATAATAATAATAATAACAATAATAATAATAATAATAACAATAACAATAACAATAACAATAACAATAACAATAATAATAATAATAATGATAATATACGGTGCAAATTAATCGATAATAACAGAACCCGTTGTTTGTAAAAATGAAAAAATCAAATATTCATACCAACTTTATTTTGCCATTTGCGCGCACGTTTTAACATTGTCTGATCATTTTTAAATATCAAATCGAATGATCCTTTATGACGGAGTATCTCAAAGTGTGTGCGTTATTTCCCCTGGGTATCACAGTTGATTCCCTGGGGTATCGTGGGATATTCAACAGCTTTTGTCTCCAGCCAATCATATATCAATGAATGTAATTGGTGCAAACTCACAATGATAGTGAGAAACGTCTGTTTGTCAACATATCGCTTGATTAATACACAAAGTTAACTTTCACGGTTTTATTTTTATCTAATATATAAGATTAAGTTGGTCTGATTTTCGAAGTTGACAGGACCGGCGGGACAGTTATAAAAGTGGGGGGGGGGGCTCTCCTAAAAAGTGGATGGGGGCGGTTAAAGACATGCATATATAACTTCATTATTGATGACCGTAAAGTGTGTGTGTGGTGGGGGGGGGGGGCAAGTCAAAAAGTGCCGCCGTCCATGGATAATGTATATATGTTTGTTATGTACAAAGGTGAAATTTGATCTTTTTCTCTCCATTTTGTTTTTATGGTGTTTAGAAGTTAATCCCAATGCCATAAATCCACGAACAAATCCTGATTCATTAACAGATTGGACATTTTGGAATGAATTTATACAACTAGCAAAGTTCCGTCTAGGATCCTAATTTTCGTGACTGTGCAGCCATGTTTAGGGTTAGGGTTAGGGTTAGGGTTAGACTGTATAGCCATGTTTAGGGTTAGAGTTAGGGTTAGACTGTATAGCCATGTTTAGGGTTAGGGTTAGGGTTAGGGTTAGGGTTAGACTGTATAGCCATGTTTAGGGTTAGAGTTAGGGTTAGACTGTATAGCCATGTTTAGGATTAGGGTTAGGGTTAGGGTTAGACTGTATAGCCATGTTTAGGGTTAGGGTTAGGGTTAGACTGTATAGCCATGTTTAGGGTTAGGGTTAGGGTTAGACTGTATAGCCATGTTTTGGGTTAGGGTAAGGGTTAGACTGTATAGCCATGTTTAGGGTTAGAGTTAGGGTTAGACTGTATAGCCATGTTTAGGGTTAGGGTTAGGGTTAGACTGTATAGCCATGTTTAGGGTTAAGTTTAGGGTTAGACTGTATAGCCATGTTTAGGGTTAGGGTCAGGGTTAGACTGTATAGCCATGTTTAGGGTTAGGGTAAGGGTTAGACTGTATAGCCATGTTTAGGGTTAGAGTTAGGGTTAGACTGTATAGCCATGTTTAGGGTTAGGGTTAGGGTTAGACTGTATAGCCATGTTTAGGGTTAGGGTTAGGGTTAGGGTTAGACTGTATAGCCATGTTTAGGGTTAGGGTTAGGGTTAGACTGTATAGCCATGTTTAGGGTTAGGGTTAGGGTTAGACTGTATAGCCATGTTTAGGGTTAGGGTTAGGGTTAGACTGTATAGCCATGTTTAGGGTTAGGGTTAGGGTTAGACTGTATAGCCATGTTTAGGGTTAGGGTTAGGGTTAGACTGTATAGCCATGTTTAGGGTTAGGGTTAGACTGTATAGCCATGTTTAGGGTTAGGGTTAGGGTTAGACTGTATAGCCATGTTTAGGGTTAGGGTTAGGGTTAGACTGTATAGCCATGTTTAGGGTTAGGGTTAGGGTTAGACTGTATAGCCTTGTTTAGGGTTAGGGTTAGGGTTAGACTGTATAGCCATGTTTAGGGTTGGGGTTAGGGTTAGACTGTATAGCCTTGTTTAGGGTTAGGGTAAGGGTTAGACTGTATAGCCATGTTTAGGGTTAGGGTTAGGGTTAGACTGTATAGCCATGTTTAGGGTTAGGGTAAGGGTTAGACTGTATAGCCATGTTTAGGGTTAGGGTAAGGGTTAGACTGTATAGCCATGTTTAGGGTTAGGGTAAGGGTTAGACTGTATAGCCATGTTTAGGGTTAGGGTAAGGGTTAGACTGTATAGCCATGTTTAGGGTTAGGGTAAGGGTTAGACTGTATAGCCATGTTTAGGGTTAGGGTTAGGGTTAGACTGTATAGCCATGTTTAGGGTTAGGGTTAGACTGTATAGCCATGTTTAGGGTTAGGGTTAGGGTTAGACTGTATAGCCTTGTTTAGGGTTAGGGTTAGGGTTAGACTGTATAGCCATGTTTAGGGTTGGGGTTAGGGTTAGACTGTATAGCCTTGTTTAGGGTTAGGGTAAGGGTTAGACTGTATAGCCATGTTTAGGGTTAGGGTTAGGGTTAGACTGTATAGCCATGTTTAGGGTTAGGGTAAGGGTTAGACTGTATAGCCATGTTTAGGGTTAGGGTAAGGGTTAGACTGTATAGCCATGTTTAGGGTTAGGGTAAGGGTTAGACTGTATAGCCATGTTTAGGGTTAGGGTAAGGGTTAGACTGTATAGCCATGTTTAGGGTTAGAGTTAGGGTTAGACTGTATAGCCATGTTTAGGGTTAGGGTTAGGGTTAGACTGTATAGCCATGTTTAGGGTTAGGGTAAGGGTTAGACTGTATAGCCATGTTTAGGGTTAGAGTTAGGGTTAGACTGTATAGCCATGTTTAGGGTTAGGGTTAGGGTTAGGGTTAGACTGTATAGCCATGTTTAGGGTTAGGGTTAGGGTTAGACTGTATAGCCATGTTTAGGGTTAGGGTTAGGGTTAGACTGTATAGCCATGTTTTGGGTTAGGGTAAGGGTTAGACTGTATAGCCATGTTTAGGGTTAGAGTTAGGGTTAGACTGTATAGCCATGTTTAGGGTTAGGGTTAGGGTTAGACTGTATAGCCATGTTTAGGGTTAGGGTTAGGGTTAGACTGTATAGCCATGTTTAGGGTTAGGGTCAGGGTTAGACTGTATAGCCATGTTTAGGGTTAGGGTAAGGGTTAGACTGTATAGCCATGTTTAGGGTTAGAGTTAGGGTTAGACTGTATAGCCATGTTTAGGGTTAGGGTTAGGGTTAGACTGTATAGCCATGTTTAGGGTTAGGGTTAGGGTTAGGGTTAGACTGTATAGCCATGTTTAGGGTTAGGGTTAGACTGTATAGCCATGTTTAGAGTTAGGGTTAGACTGTATAGCCATGTTTAGTGTTAGGGTAAGGGTTAGACTGTATAGCCATGTTTAGGGTTAGGGTTAGGGTTAGACTGTATAACCATGTTTAGGGTTAGAGTTAGGGTTAGACTGTATAGCCATGTTTAGGGTTAGGGTTAGGGTTAGACTGTATAGCCATGTTTAGGGTTAGGGTTAGGGTTAGACTGTATAGCCATGTTTAGGGTTAGGGTTAGGGTTAGACTGTATAGCCATGTTTAGGGTTAGGGTTAGGGTTAGGGTTAGACTGTATAGCCATGTTTAGTGTTAGGGTAAGGGTTAGACTGTATAGCCATGTTTAGGGTTAGGGTAAGGGTTAGACTGTATAGCCATGTTTAGGGTTAGAGTTAGGGTTAGACTGTATAGCCATGTTTAGGGTTAGGGTAAGGGTTAGACTGTATAGCCATGTTTAGGGTTAGAGTTAGGGTTAGACTGTATAGCCATGTTTAGGGTTAGGGTAAGGGTTAGACTGTATAGCCATGTTTAGGGTTAGGGTTAGGGTTAGGGTTAGACTGTATAGCCATGTTTAGGGTTAGGGTTAGGGTTAGACTGTATAGCCATGTTTAGGGTTAGGGTTAGGGTTAGACTGTATAGCCATGTTTTGGGTTAGGGTAAGGGTTAGACTGTATAGCCATGTTTAGGGTTAGAGTTAGGGTTAGACTGTATAGCCATGTTTAGGGTTAGGGTTAGACTGTATAGCCATGTTTAGGGTTAGGGTTAGGGTTAGACTGTATAGCCATGTTTAGGGTTAGGGTCAGGGTTAGACTGTATAGCCATGTTTAGGGTTAGGGTAAGGGTTAGACTGTATAGCCATGTTTAGGGTTAGAGTTAGGGTTAGACTGTATAGCCATGTTTAGGGTTAGGGTTAGGGTTAGACTGTATAGCCATGTTTAGGGTTAGGGTTAGGGTTAGGGTTAGACTGTATAGCCATGTTTAGGGTTAGGGTTAGGGTTAGACTGTATAGCCATGTTTAGGGTTAGGGTAAGGGTTAGACTGTATAGCCATGTTTAGGGTTAGGGTAAGGGTTAGACTGTATAGCCATGTTTAGGGTTAGAGTTAGGGTTAGACTGTATAGCCATGTTTAGGGTTAGGGTAAGGGTTAGACTGTATAGCCATGTTTAGGGTTAGAGTTAGGGTTAGACTGTATAGCCATGTTTAGGGTTAGGGTAAGGGTTAGACTGTATAGCCATGTTTAGGGTTAGAGTTAGGGTTAGACTGTATAGCCATGTTTAGTGTTAGGGTAAGGGTTAGACTGTATAGCCATGTTTAGGGTTAGGGTTAGGGTTAGACTGTATAGCCATGTTTAGGGTTAGAGTTAGGGTTAGACTGTATAGCCATGTTTAGGGTTAGGGTTAGGGTTAGACTGTATAGCCATGTTTAGGGTTAGGGTCAGGGTTAGACTGTATAGCCATGTTTAGGGTTAGGGTAAGGGTTAGACTGTATAGCCATGTTTAGGGTTAGGGTAAGGGTTAGACTGTATAGCCATGTTTAGGGTTAGAGTTAGGGTTAGACTGTATAGCCATGTTTAGGGTTAGGGTAAGGGTTAGACTGTATAGCCATGTTTAGGGTTAGAGTTAGGGTTAGACTGTATAGCCATGTTTAGGGTTAGGGTTAGGGTTAGACTGTATAGCCATGTTTAGGGTTAGGGTCAGGGTTAGACTGTATAGCCATGTTTAGGGTTAGGGTAAGGGTTAGACTGTATAGCCATGTTTAGGGTTAGAGTTAGGGTTAGACTGTATAGCCATGTTTAGGGTTAGGGTTAGGGTTAGACTGTATAGCCATGTTTAGGGTTAGGGTTAGGGTTAGACTGTATAGCCATGTTTAGGGTTAGAGTTAGGGTTAGACTGTATAGCCATGTTTAGGGTTAGGGTAAGGGTTAGACTGTATAGCCATGTTTAGGGTTAGGGTAAGCGTTAGACTGTATAGCCATGTTTAGGGTTAGAGTTAGGGTTAGACTGTATAGCCATGTTTAGGGTTAGGGTTAGGGTTAGACTGTATAGCCATGTTTAGGGTTAGGGTAAGGGTTAGACTGTATAGCCATGTTTAGGGTTAGAGTTAGGGTTAGACTGTATAGCCATGTTTAGGGTTAGGGTTAGGGTTAGACTGTATAGCCATGTTTAGGGTTAGGGTCAGGGTTAGACTGTATAGCCATGTTTAGGGTTAGGGTAAGGGTTAGACTGTATAGCCATGTTTAGGGTTAGAGTTAGGGTTAGACTGTATAGCCATGTTTAGGGTTAGGGTTAGGGTTAGACTGTATAGCCATGTTTAGGGTTAGGGTTAGGGTTAGACTGTATAGCCATGTTTAGTGTTAGAGTTAGGGTTAGACTGTATAGCCATGTTTAGGGTTAGGGTAAGGGTTAGACTGTATAGCCATGTTTAGGGTTAGGGTTAGGGTTAGACTGTATAGCCATGTTTAGGGTTAGAGTTAGGGTTAGACTGTATAGCCATGTTTAGGGTTAGGGTCAGGGTTAGACTGTATAGCCATGTTTAGGGTTAGGGTAAGGGTTAGACTGTATAGCCATGTTTAGGGTTAGAGTTAGGGTTAGACTGTATAGCCATGTTTAGGGTTAGGGTAAGGGTTAGACTGTATAGCCATGTTTAGGGTTAGGGTTAGGGTTAGGGTTAGACTGTATAGCCATGTTTAGTGTTAGGGTAAGGGTTAGACTGTATAGCCATGTTTAGGGTTAGGGTAAGGGTTAGACTGTATAGCCATGTTTAGGGTTAGAGTTAGGGTTAGACTGTATAGCCATGTTTAGGGTTAGGGTAAGGGTTAGACTGTATAGCCATGTTTAGGGTTAGAGTTAGGGTTAGACTGTATAGCCATGTTTAGGGTTAGGGTAAGGGTTAGACTGTATAGCCATGTTTAGGGTTAGAGTTAGGGTTAGACTGTATAGCCATGTTTAGGGTTAGGGTAAGGGTTAGACTGTATAGCCATGTTTAGGGTTAGAGTTAGGGTTTGACTGTATAGCCATGTTTAGGGTATGGGTTAGGGTTAGACTGTATAGCCATGTTTAGGGTTAGGGTCAGGGTTAGACTGTATAGCCATGTTTAGGGTTAGGGTTAGGGTTAGACTGTATAGCCATGTTTAGGGTTAGGGTTAGGGTTAGACTGTATAGCCATGTTTAGGGTTAGGGTCAGGGTTAGACTGTATAGCCATGTTTAGGGTTAGGGTTAGGGTTAGACTGTATAGCCATGTTTAGTGTTAGGGTAAGGGTTAGACTGTATAGCCATGTTTAGGGTTAGGGTAAGGGTTAGACTGTATAGCCATGTTTAGGGTTAGAGTAAGGGTTAGACTGTATAGCCATGTTTAGGGTTAGGGTAAGGGTTAGACTGTATAGCCATGTTTAGGGTTAGAGTTAGGGTTAGACTGTATAGCCATGTTTAGGGTTAGGGTAAGGGTTAGACTGTATAGCCATGTTTAGGGTTAGGGTTAGGGTTAGGGTTAGACTGTATAGCCATGTTTAGTGTTAGGGTAAGGGTTAGACTGTATAGCCATGTTTAGGGTTAGAGTAAGGGTTAGACTGTATAGCCATGTTTAGGGTTAGGGTCAGGGTTAGACTGTATAGCCATGTTTAGGGTTAGAGTTAGGGTTAGACTGTATAGCCATGTTTAGGGTTAGGGTCAGGGTTAGACTGTATAGCCATGTTTAGTGTTAGGGTAAGGGTTAGACTGTATAGCCATGTTTAGGGTTAGGGTCAGGGTTAGACTGTATAGCCATGTTAAGGGTTAGAGTTAGGGTTAGACTGTATAGCCATGTTTAGGGTTAGGGTCAGGGTTAGACTGTATAGCCATGTTTAGGGTTAGAGTTAGGGTTAGACTGTATAGCCATGTTTAGGGTTAGGGTCAGGGTTAGACTGTATAGCCATGTTTAGGGTTAGAGTTAGGGTTAGACTGTATAGCCATGTTTAGGGTTAGGGTTAGACTGTATAGCCATGTTTAGGGTTAGAGTCAGGGTTAGACTGTATAGCCATGTTTAGGGTTAGAGTTAGGGTTAGACTGTATAGCCATGTTTAGGGTTAGGGTTAGGGTTAGACTGTATAGCCATGTTTAGGGTTAGGGTTAGGGTTAGACTGTATAGCCATGTTTAGGGTTAGAGTTAGGGTTAGACTGTATAGCCATGTTTAGTGTTAGGGTAAGGGTTAGACTGTATAGCCATGTTTAGGGTTAGGGTTAGGGTTAGACTGTATAGCCATGTTTAGGGTTAGAGTTAGGGTTAGACTGTATAGCCATGTTTAGGGTTAGGGTAAGGGTTAGACTGTATAGCCATGTTTAGGGTTAGAGTTAGGGTTAGACTGTATAGCCATGTTTAGGGTTAGGGTAAGGGTTAGACTGTATAGCCATGTTTAGGGTTAGGGTTAGGGTTAGACTGTATAGCCATGTTTAGGGTTAGAGTCAGCGTTAGACTGTATAGCCATGTTTAGGGTTAGAGTTAGGGTTAGACTGTATAGCCATGTTTAGGGTTAGGGTTAGGGTTAGACTGTATAGCCATGTTTAGGGTTAGGGTCAGGGTTAGACTGTATAGCCATGTTTAGGGTTAGGGTAAGGGTTAGACTGTATAGCCATGTTTAGGGTTAGAGTTAGGGTTAGACTGTATAGCCATGTTTAGGGTTAGGGTTAGGGTTAGACTGTATAGCCATGTTTAGGGTTAGGGTTAGGGTTAGACTGTATAGCCATGTTTAGGGTTAGAGTTAGGGTTAGACTGTATAGCCATGTTTAGTGTTAGGGTAAGGGTTAGACTGTATAGCCATGTTTAGGGTTAGGGTTAGGGTTAGGGTTAGGCTGTATCGCTCTGTTTAGGGTTAGGGTTAGGTTAGACTGTATAGCCATGTTTAGGGTTAGGGTTAGGGTTAGACTGTATAGCCTTGTTTAGGGTTAGGGTCAGGGTTAGACTGTATAGCCATGTTTAGGGTTAGGGTTAGGGTTAGGGTTAGACTGTATAGCCATGTTTAGGGTTAGGGTTAGCGTTAAACTGTATAGCCATGTTTAGGGTTAGGGTTAGGGTTAGACTGTATAGCCATGTTTAGGGTTAGGGTTAGACTGTATAGCCATGTTTAGGGTTAGGGTTAGACTTTATAGCCATGTTTAGGGTTAGGGTTAGACTGTATAGCCATGTTTAGGCTTAAGGTTAGACTGTATAGCCATGTTTAGGCTTAGGGTTAGACTGTATAGCCATGTTTAGGGTTAGAGTTAGACTGTATAGCCATGTTTAAGCTTAGGGTTTGACTGTATAGCCATGTTTAGGGTTAGGGTTAGACTGTATAGCCATGTTTAGGGTTAGGCTTAGGGTTAGACTGTATAGCCATGTTTAGGGTTAGGGTTAGACTGTATAGCCATGTTTAGGGTTAGGGTTAGGGTTAGACTGTGTAGCCATGTTTAGGGTTAGGCTTAGGGTTAGACTGTATAGCCATGTTTAGGGTTAGGGTTAGGGTTAGACTGTATAGCCATGTTTAGGGTTAGGCTTAGGGTTAGACTGAATAGCCATGTTTAGGGTTAGGCTTAGGGTTAGACTGTATAGCCATGTTTAGGGTTAGGCTTAGGGTTAGACTGTATAGCCATGTTTAGGGTTAGGGTTAGACTGTATAGCCATGTTTAGGGTTAGGCTTAGGGTTAGACTGTATAGCCATGTTTAGGGTTAGGCTTAGGGTTAGACTGTATAGCCATGTTTAGGATTAGGTTTAGGGTTAGACTGTATAGCCATGTTTAGGGTTAGGGTATGACTGTATAGCCATGTTTAGGGTTAGGGTTAGGGTTAGACTGTATAGCCATGTTTAGGGTTAGGGTTAGGGTTAGACTGTATAGCCATGTTTAGGGTTAGGGTTAGGGTTAGACAGTATAGCCATGTTTAGGGTTTAGGTTTGGATTAGACTGTATAGCCATGTTTAGGGTTAGGGTTAGACTGTATAGCCATGTTTAGGGTTAGGCTTAGGGTTAGACTGTATAGCCATGTTTAGGGTTAGGGTTAGGGTTAGACTGTATAGCCATGTTTAGGGTTAGGGTTAGGATTAGACTGTATAGCCATGTTTAGAGTTAGGGTTAGGGTTAGACTGTATAGCCATGTTTAGGGTTAGGGTTAGGGTTAGACTGTATAGCCATGTTTAGGGGTAGGCTTAGGGTTAGACTGTATAGCCATGTTTAGGGTTAGGGTTAAGGTTAGACTGTATAGCCATGTTTAGGGTTAGGCTTAGGGTTAGACTGTATAGCCATGTTTAGGGTTAGGCTTAGGGTTAGACTGTATAGCCATGTTTAGGGTTAGGCTTAGGGTTAGACTGTATAGCCATGTTTAGGGTTAGGGTTAGACTGTATAGCCATGTTTAGGGTTAGGGTTATGATTAGACTGTATAGCCATGTTTAGGGTTAGGGTTAGGGTTAGACTGTATGGCCACTTTAGGGTTAGGGTTAGGGTTAGACTGTATAGCCATGTTTAGGGTTAGGCTTAGGGTTAGACTGTATAGCCATGTTTAGGGTTAGGGTTAGACTGTATAGCCATGTTTAGGGTTAGGCTTAGGGTTAGACTGTATAGCCATGTTTAGGGTTAGGGTTAGACTGTATAGCCATGTTTAGGGTTAGGGTTAGGATTAGACTGTATAGCCATGTTTAGGGTTAGGGTTAGGGTAAGACTGTATAGCCATGTTTAGGGTTAGGGTTAGGGTTAGACTGTATAGCCATGTTTAGGGTTAGGCTTAGGGTTAGACTGTATAGCCATGTTTAGGGTTAGGCTTAGGGTTAGACTGTATAGCCATGTTTAGGGTTAGGGTTAGGGTTAGACTGTATAGCCATGTTTAGAGTTAGGGTTAGGGTTAGACTGTATAGCCATGTTTAGGGTTAGGGTTAGGGTTAGACTGTATAGCCATGTTTAGGGTTAGGGTTAGGGTTAGACTGTATAGCCATGTTTAGGGTTAGGGTTAGGGTTAGACTGTATAGCCATGTTTAGGGTTAGGGTTAGGGTTAGACTGTATAGCCATGTTTAGGGTTAGGGTTAGGGTTAGACTGTATAGCCATGTTTAGGGTTAGGGTTAGGGTTAGACTGTATAGCCATGTTTAGGGTTAGAGTTAGGGTTAGACTGTATAGCCATGTTTAGGGTTAGGGTTAGGGTTAGGGTTAGACTGTATAGCTCTGTTTAGGGTTAGGGTTAGGTTAGACTGTATAGCCATGTTTAGGGTTAGGGTTAGGGTTAGGGTTAGACTGTATAGCCTTGTTTAGGGTTAGGGTCAGGGTAAGACTGTATAGCCATGTTTAGGGTTAGGGTTAGGGTTAGGGTTAGACTGTATAGCCATGTTTAGGGTTAGGGTTAGACTGTATAGCCATGTTTAGGGTTAGGGTTAGACTGTATAGCCATGTTTAGGGTTAGGGTTAGACTGTATAGCCATGTTTAGGCTTAGGGTTAGACTGTATAGCCATGTTTAGGGTTAGGGTTAGACTGTATAGCCATGTTTAGGCTTAGGGTTAGACTGTATAGCCATGTTTAGGGTTAGGGTTAGACTGTATAGCAATGTTTAGGCTTAGGGTTAGACTGTATAGCCATGTTTAGGGTTAGGGTTAGACTGTATAGCCTTGTTTAGGGTTAGGATTAGGGTTAGACTGTATAGCCATGTTTAGGGTTAGGGTTAGGGTTAGACTGTATAGCCATGTTTAGGGTTAGGGTTAGACTGTATAGCCATGTTTAGGGTTAGAGTTAGGGTTAGACTGTATAGCCATGTTTAGGGTTAGGGTTAGGGTTAGACTGTATAGCCATGTTTAGGGTTAGGGTTAGGGTTAGACTGTATAGCCATGTTTAGGGTTAGGGTTAGGGCTAGACTGTATAGCCATGTTTAGGGTTAGGCTTAGGGTTAGACTGTATAGCCATGTTTAGGGTTAGGGTTAGACTGTATAGCCATGTTTAGGGTTAGGCTTAGGGTTAGACTGTATAGCCATGTTTAGGGTTAGGCTTAGGGTTAGACTGTATAGCCATGTTTAGGGTTAGGCTTAGGGTTAGACTGTATAGCCATGTTTAGGGTTAGGGTTAGACTGTATAGCCATGTTTAGGGTTAGGGTTAGGATTAGACTGTATGGCCATGTTTAGGGTTAGGGTTAGGGTTAGACTGTATAGCCATGTTTAGGGTTAGGGTTAAGGTTAGACTGTATAGCCATGTTTAGGGTTAGGGTTAGGGTTAGACTGTATAGCCATGTTTAGGGTTAGGGTTAGACTGTATAGCCATTTTAGGGTTAGGGTTAGGGTTAGACTGTATAGCCATGTTTAGGGTTAGGGTTAGGTTTAGACTGTATAGCCATGTTTAGGGTTAGGGTTAGGATTAGACTGTATAGCCATGTTTAGGGTTAGGGTTAGGGTTAGACTGTATAGCCATGTTTAGGGTTAGGCTTAGGGTTAGACTGTATAGCCATGTTTAGGGTTAGGGTTAGACTGTATAGCCATGTTTAGGGTTAGGGTTAAGATTAGACTGTATAGCCATGTTTAGGGTTAGGCTTAGGGTTAGACTGTATAGCCATGTTTAGGGTTAGGGTTAGACTGTATAGCCATGTTTAGGGTTAGGGTTAGGGTTAGACTGTATAGCCATGTTTAGGGTTAGGCTTAGGGTTAGACTGTATAGCCATGTTTAGGGTTAGGGTTAGGGTTAGACTGTATAGCCATGTTTAGGGTTAGGGTAAGGGTTAGACTGTATAGCCATGTTTAGGGTTAGGCTTAGGGTTAGACTGTATAGCCATGTTTAGGGTTAGGCTTAGGGTTAGACTGTATAGCCATGTTTAGGGTTAGGGTTAGACTGTATAGCCATGTTTAGGGTTAGGGTTAGGATTAGACTGTATAGCCATGTTTAGGGTGAGGGTTAGGGTTAGACTGTATGGCCACTTTAGGGTTAGGGTTAGGGTTAGACTGTATAGCCATGTTGAGGGTTAGGCTTAGGGTTAGACTGTATAGCCATGTTTAGGGTTAGGGTTAGACTGTATAGCCATGTTTAGGGTTAGGCTTAGGGTTAGACTGTATAGCCATGTTTAGGGTTAGGGTTAGACTGTATAGCCATGTTTAGGGTTAGGGTTAAGATTAGACTGTATAGCCATGTTTAGGGTTAGGGTTAGGGTTAGACTGTATAGCCATGTTTAGGGTTAGGCTTAGGGTAAGACTGTATAGCCATGTTTAGGGTTAGGGTTAGGGTTAGACTGTATAGCCATGTTTAGGGTTAGGCTTAGGGTTAGACTGTATAGCCATGTTTAGGGTTAGGTTTAGGATTAGACTGTATAGCCATGTTTAGGGTTAGGGTTAGGGTTAGACTGTATAGCCATGTTTAGGGTTAGGGTTAGGGTTAGACTGTATAGCCATGTTTAGGGTTAGGCTTAGGGTTAGACTGTATAGCCATGTTTAGGGTTAGGGTTAGGATTAGACTGTATAGCCATGTTTAGGGTTAGGGTTAGGGTTAGACTTTATAGCCATGTTTAGGGTTAGGGTTAGGGTTAGACTGTATAGCCATGTTTAGCGTTAGGGTTAGGGTTAGACTGTATAGCCATGTTTAGGGTTAGACTGTATAGCCATGTTTAGGGTTAGGGTTGGGGGTAGACTGTATAGCCATGTTTAGGGTTAGGGTTAGGGTTAGACTGTATAGCCATGTTTAGGGTTAGGCTTAGGGTTAGACTGTATAGCCATGTTTAGGGTTAGGGTTAGACTGTATAGCCATGTTTAGGGTTAGGGTTAAGATTAGACTGTATAGCCATGTTTAGGGTTAGGGTTAGGGTTAGACTGTATAGCCATGTTTAGGGTTAGGGTTAGGATTAGACTGTATAGCCATGTTTAGGGTTAGGGTTAGGGTTAGACTGTATAGCCATGTTTAGGGTAGGCTTAGGGTTAGACTGTATAGCCATGTTTAGGGTTAGGGTTAGGATTAGACTGTATAGCCATGTTTAGGGTTAGGGTTAGACTGTATAGCCATGTTTAGGGTTAGGGTTAGGGTTAGACTGTATAGCCATGTTTAGGGTTAGGGTTAGGGTTAGACTGTATAGCCATTTTAGGGTTAGGGTTAGGGTTAGACTGTATAGCCATGTTTAGGGTTAGGGTTAGACTGTATAGCCATGTTCATTGTAGGTGTTTGACAGAGCTCTAACTCCCCTCCCCCCACACACAACGAAAAACATTTACAGCAAGAACTCGCAAGAAATAATCTGCCTGTATCCCTCTCTGTGCCAAAAACCAAACAGAAGTTTCATAAAAAAAGTTTCTTTCCTCCTTGTGCAAGAAAAATACCACAACGCTGTTTCCCAACCGACTGCAACATGGGTGTTCTTCAAGTCTAAGAGTCGTCAACTTAATAGGTCCCTCACTATCCATCAAGCTCCATCCCCTGTCCCATCGCCTCAATGTTGCATATTTGTGCCTGTTTTACAAGTACCTCAATGGAATGTGCTCTGATGAACTTGCTGCTCTAGTGCCCCCCTCGACGTAAATTCACTAGACCAACCCGACAATCTGCCAAATCCCATCCATTCACTGTGGAGGTTCCCAGATGACGAAGAGCTTTCTACTCCAGAAGCTTCTTTCCTCGTGCTGCCGGACTCTGGAACTCCCTCCCTGCTCCCTGTTTTCCCGACTGTACCGACATGCAGAAATTTAAAACTAATGTAAACAGACATCTGACTGCACAGCTCCCAACGTAGGATGACCCCCCAAAACCTACACCTTATTTCTCAGTAGCCCTTTACGCCTACAGTGGTGGCCTGCCTTGTTTGGGGTGAACTATGTTAAAAAAAAACCCAAAAAAACGATACTTGTTGAGCCTTTTTCTTGAATATTAAATTCCTCTTAAATAATTTGCCCATCCCTAACCCTAACCCTAACCCTAACCCATTTGATTCCAATCCTCTCGTGGTGACGTTCATTGTCTAATCGAAAATTTAGTTAACCCTTATCCTCGAGTGGCACCCAGGCCTTGATAAGTGGTGAACCATTAGAACGCACAAAGAAATGGCGAAGAACCAACGTTGTAACTCTCACTCCATTGCTTTATGGCTCTGCGTCTTTGCTTGTCACACACAGAAGCAGATAGGACCAGAGGGCAACGGATCCTGATACTGACTCCTCCAGTGTTCTCACCTGTAAGCTACGGGTGGCCCTGTCATAAACCGGATTTCAAGGCAGCATCTCAACTAACACTACCATGCTACCACCGTTCCTACCACGGTGAGGAAGGGTTGTTCTTTGAGGGGGTGGGGGGGGGGATAATTGAAATTGTTTGTATGTCTTGGAAAATTGGAAATCACCTAAGAAGACAGAGTTGTATTGTCTTTGAAAAAAAAAAAAAAAAAAGAACCCAATAAAATGGAGCTGACCGGACGACTTAAGTTCTTATCTCAGATTCAACGTTCGCTTTGACTTTGGGGAATATCGAAGACATTTATTTGAAATAACCTAAATTGAAACAAATAAGACAAATCATTGGAATTTGTTACTGCATTTTTTTCCTTTTCATCGGAATTAAAAAGGTGTTGCATATAAAAGAATAGGAGTATAGGGAAGAGATACAATATAGAGAGGGAAGGAGGAAAAGGGGGGGGGGCGAGAATTTGTGAAGAACGAAGAAACAATAATATCCATTCATTTTGTACATTGAAAATATTATTTCAAACTTAAGTGTGACAGACCAATGAAAATGCTATTTAAACTTAAACATGACAGACCAATGAAAATATTATTTCAAACTTAAGGTATGTAGGTATTAATAATTTTATATATATATATATATATATATATATATATATATATATATATATATATATATATATATATGTTTAAAATGACTCAAAGCTTCTTTAGACTATATATATATATATATATATATATATATATATATATATATATATATATATACTAATGATAATAGAATTAACGATGAGCGAAATATCGTAGAGTGATCTATCTCGATAAAATAAAGCTCAATACGTTGAGTAGAGCAATCAATTTTAAAGAAAGAAAGATGAAGATAAAAAATTGTACAAAATTACATAAAGTTACATAAATTAATACAAATTTTATTACATCGAAAATTCAGATGCAAGGAGTTACATTAATCCTTAAACCATGGTTTTTCAAAGATAAAACTCTTCTCGTCAGAGGATAAAATCTGGTAATATGGTATTTATAACAATTAAATATTACCTAGTTCCATTTCACTTTGAAAAATAAAATAAAAAAACAAAAAAGGATGGGGATAAAGAAATAAAAGGCCGGGAAGTAAAAAAAATTAGCAGTATTGCGAAGTGATTTTTTAAGACGTAAGGGACGTTATGGTGTAGATAGTTAATAGTAAAAGTAACAGTTTGTAGAATTGAAGAACGTTTTTTAACAAATAAAAGGTGGAGGGTTCAAAATATCTCACTTGGTCCGTATGGATTCGTACTCCATTATAGTATATTTCCGTGGAGTTACAAGTAAAAATCCTGGATTGGTATTTTAAATATCCAATTCGGCAAATCCGAGGTTAAGATTGTCTGTTGAAAGGCGTTATGTGGAAAAGTTTTTTATCTTCATTTTTCTTTAAATATATATATATATATATATATATATATATATATATATATATATATATATATATATATATATATATATACATTATATATATATATATACATTATATATATATATATATACATTATATATATATATATACATATATATATACATATACATATATATATACATACATTATATATATATACATTATGGGAAAATGAAAAAGGAAAACCAAAAAATGGATGTACTTGCATGACATTTTTCTCTATTTTATCATCCTGCTGAAGTCTTATAAATAAAGACGAAACGTTGATGTGCCCATAAAAAACATCCATTTTTTGGTTTTCCTTTTTCATTTTCCCATCACGTCGGATTACCTTCATCCTTCTCTTCCCATATACATTATATATATATATACATACATTATATATATATACATTATATATATATACATATATATATAATGTATATAAATAATGTATATATATATATACATTATATATATACATACATTATATATATACATATATATATATATATATACATACATTATATATATATATATATACATTATATATATATACATATATATATATATATACATACATTATATATATATATATACATTATATATATACATTAAATATATATACATACATTATATATATATATATATATATATATATATATATCACATGTAACTATGATTTCGTTATATCCAGGTGGTAACATATATGTATCCTATCCTTTTACCTATTTGTATTTCTAATCATTCATTATCAGCTATAGTTATTAATCTAAATATTCCTTAATTAAAATGAATTGTGAATGTTCCCACCAAGATATATATATATATATATATATATATATATATATATATATATATATATAATTATAAAAAGAAAAACTATACACACATTAAGGTTGTACACATAATAACTTATTTCGACGCCTTTAATTAGGTCTCCTCAGATGTATAGACAACCATGTCAAAAAAAAAAAACGAATAATGAGAGAAATTGATCGTCTTAAAAAGATAAATTCACTTTTGTGATTGGTCTATGTAAAAAGGAGGTAAATGTTAAAATAATCAAGGAGGGGTGACAGAAGTAAGATTAATTTTTTTTTTTTTAATATGTGCAGAAATATAAAAATATATATAAAAGAATTCTTTTTTGCTATTTAAACAAATAAATCATCTCATTTAAAATTTCGAATGTGAGCTTTATGGGTAAAAATATATGATGAAATATTCGAGCGTTCACGATTAAAAACTACGTTTAATTATTTACGATTAAAAATTAGAAGACGAAAATGTAGGACGAAGATTTCGGTTTAGATTAGAACATATTAAAAATTTAAGTTGTATAGCGTCAAGATTCGAGATGATTTACACTATGGAATTAAAGTTTAGCGACAATTTAAAAACGGTTTATTTACAAAATTGGTAAAGATTCTGGCGTTCACGATTAATTATTTATGATTAGAAATAAAAAGACGAAAATTCAGGACGAAGATTTCGATTTATATAGGAAATTATAAGAAAACTTAATTGGTTATAACGTCAATACGGAATTAAAGTTTGGCGACATTTAAACACGATTAATTTACAAACTAGAGTTTTACTAAAAAAAAAAAAAAAAAAAAACTACTAATTTGTTAACATTTACCTTTACAGTTATAACTCTTATTGTAACTATACTTAAAAAGAATTGTTATTTTCAAAGAACTTTAAAACGTGCTGTTGATTTTAAATCTGTGCCTGTGTCTACATTTAGCCATCAGTTCGTCTCGTCTATTTAAAATGTTCTTGTCTTCATATTTTAGTATTCTAATTTTTTCCTCTAGGCACAAATTGCATCTATGTCTAAATCCTTTAGGAGTGTTCGAATGACATAGTATGGACCACGAAATAGTTGGTGATAATTTGTTATTTTTTAAAAACCACCAGTGTTTGGCTAATTCCGTCTTATTAGTGACGTTCGGGTTTAAAAATGAGTGTTTGTGTACGTAGAATCTTTGTTTCCAACTCCCGGCGGATATTCCTATGTATACTTTCTTATTGTTAGTATTTTCTTTAGGATAAATCGTAGCCTTATATACAACGCTTTCGACGTTACAGTTACCTTTAAGGGGGCAGTTATTTTTAATTTGAACAATTACATTTTTTTCTCCCTTTTTAGTTTTCTTACTCGGTGTGCTCAATATTTTTTTGTTATGTGTATTAATAATTAATATATATATATATATATATATATATATATATATATATATATATATATATATGAAAGATGAGAAGAAAAAATATTGTATTTTTGCAATTTTTTATTCTCATCTTTCATCTCTGGAATTGATTGCTCTATTCAATATATTGAGCTTTATATTATCACGATAGATTATTATTAAACGATACATCGCTTATTTTTTACTTAATTTAATATTTTAATATAAATATAAATATATATATATTTTTGAAAAATATATATATATATATATATATAAATTCCCGAAACAGTTTTTCATGGTAAACAACTGATGATCTCTTAAAATAGTGTTAGAAACTAACTAATATAATAACTGTAAAAAATAAATTGACTTACATGAGTGATTTTCCACTGGAAGACTTGAGATTATAATTTTTTTTTTTTTTTTTTTTTTTTTTTTATAATTTTTTTTTTTTTTTTTTTTCTTATATATAGTTTTAATGGTTGAGAAACTTCCGAGACTATATATATATATATATATCAAAGTATTAATCAGACAAAAGTCTTGGTGAGAACATTCCCAATTTATTTTACAATAAATAGTAATTAATAATGCGGTCATAATGCCTAACTTAAACCCTAACTTAAACAAGTTTTAGAAACGAAAATATCGTCATTCAGTCGCAATAAAAAAAACCTAAGTACCAAAAGAAATCTAGACCGAGGACATTGGACTACAATGGGTTTAATATATATTTTGTTAACTGATGTAGAAACAGAAGAGAAGGCTATCAACAATTTTCCCTCCAAAAACGAAAAAGGCACTTCTCCCTCTTCATTGTCATCAAATCACGACAGAAGGACTATCATAATATGCATAGATAATGACAACAGTATTCACAGGACCGGCGGGACAGTTATAAAAGTGTGGGGGGGGGGGGGCTCTCCTAAAAAGTGTGGGGGGGCGGTTAAACACATGCATATATAACTTCATTATTGATAACCGTAAAGTGGGGGGGGACAAGTCAAAAAGTGGGGGAGGGGCTTGAGCCCCTTCCCTGGTGCCGCCGTCCATGATTTATATGGAAATTTCACGGTGACTTTCTTCATCGATCAGTATAATTTATTGTTAATTAGCAGTGCATAATTGTTAGTGTTCGCTAATGGGCCGGGAGACCAGGGTTCAATCCTCGGTTGAGTCATACCAAAGACTTAAAAAATGGTACTTGATGCCCCCTTGCTGAACACTCAGTATTATAAGGTTAAGATCAAGGGTAAGTGGAGTAATCCAGGGAAAGGAGTGACGTCCTTCACTACACCTGTGTGTAGTAGCCACTCAAAAGGGAGCCTTTCGGTCGCCCTCGACTATGATCAACCACTTTAACAATGCTACCCAGCATTGCCAGAGGTCCCAGAAAATAGAATAGAATAGTTAGGAAAAAAGTTATGGTTCAAACCCATAAAAAGTTTTAAATTAGTGAAAATTGTTGTTTTTTTTTGGGGGGGGGGGAGCTTAAATAATAGATTTTAAAAAAAATTCTACAGGAAAACAAACCCTTATGTTTAACACCAAGTTCTCCATCTGTAAAATGATGAGGTGTTCTTGGATCCTTCACTTCATTGATGGGATTCACTGGTGAGTGACGGTGCTGCTGTGGAATTCAACATTTGCATCTCCTTTTCTCTCCATCGTTGTATTCTTCTTCTTCTTCTTCTTCTTCTTCTTTTTATTTTTTCTTCTTCTTCTTCTTCTTCTTCTTCTTCTTCTTCTTCGTCTTCTTCTTTTACTTCTTTTTCTCTCCATTCTCCTTCTTCTTCTTTTTCTTTTTCTTCTTCTTCTTTTTCTTCTTCTTCTTCTTCTTTTTCTTCTTTTTCTTTTTCTTCTTCTTTTTCTTCTTCTTCTTTTTCTTCTTTTCTTCTTCTTTTTCTTCTTTTTCTTCTTCTTCTTTTTTTTCTTTTTTTTCTTCTTTTTCTTCTTTTATTTCTTCTTCTTCTTTTTTTTCTTCTTCTTCTTCTTCTTTTTTCTTCTTCTTTTTTTCTTCTTCTTTTTCTTCTTTTTTCTTTCTTCTTCTTTTTCTTCTTCTTCTTCTTCTTCTTCTTCTTTTTCTTTTTTTCCTTCTTCTTCTTCTTCTTCTTCATCTTCTTTTTCTTCTTCTTCATCTTCTTCTTCTTCTCAAATACAACTCTTACGAACGTTATTAAAACAAAAAGGAGCACCAACAAATACAATTGCGTTTTTAAAATCTTTGTTTTTTTAATTTGTTATTCAGAGCATACATGTACAAATGCCTCAAACACCAACTACCGTCTTTCCCATGGAGGAAGGAAACAGCTATCCGAAAGCCCAACTGCCTTCTCTGGTGGTTCAGACGAAAGAGACCCAATTCTCTCTAACAATTTCCTACATCAGTTTCAGAAAATACTTCATCCGACTAGAAATATTTTTCAGATGGACGCTTTTTTTTTATCAGAAGCAGTTCCATATTAAAATAGACACTAGTAAGCTACTAACATTGATGTTAATAATACTACATTATTGCATTTATTATTAATAAATAATAGTCAAATAATATAACAAGTACATTTTTTGCACATGGCTTCTTTGTTTTATCATAGCCCCAGTGGCATCCTTGTTTCGTTGCAACCGATGGATATTATTCTTCCGCTCATACAGGTGGCATCTCTGTCTTGCGATAGCCACCCCGATGTAAATCTTGTTTATTTCACTCCCAATGCGACCGACAAGGTCATCCCACTAACAAATATTTAACAGAGTGCACTCCTCGTATAGAAAAAGAGTGGGAGATGAGGAGGGATAACATTGATTTCTTCTGAAATTAGTACTAAATAACGTTGGAAAATGGAGGAAAAAGTCACCCCCCATTGGAGAAAAGTGCTAAGTTGACCTCCAAAGAGTCAACTTTTTTTTCCGATTCTGAGATATTATACATCCCTAGGCTGGCCGGTTCAAATGATGTTAACTGTGTGACCGTTTGTTGGGTACTCTCGGAGGAGAAGCTTTACATACATACATACATACATACATACATACATACATACATACATACATACAGACAGACAACTGGGATTTATTTGTTTGGCTGTGAAGCAATTAGTCATAACGCAAGCAGTATTAGTTGTAAAACAATTTTGATTTGAAACGTTTTGACTTGATCTGTACATGAATAAACAATCGTTAGTTTTTTTGTTTTTTTCTTTTTAACTTGAGTTCACCCCAGACAATGTCCCGGGTGGGGTGGGGGGGGAGACTACAATATAGCTCGATGTAATGAGACAAGTTATCTATCTTTCTCTCTTTTGCCTGCACACACGCAGGTAACCTATCTCTCTCGTTCCTCTGTGACTATTCTTTTCTGATTAATAAACCTTTTTAAAAACTAAACATTGGCGCCCGAGTGATTGTATTCACAGACCAGCAAGAACCTGGGCTCCTGACAACAGGTGTATAAATTATACATGCCTCACTAAGTGAAAATGTAATACATGCACCTAAAAATCAAACACGATGAGCATTTTGTGCTGTTATATTTTGAAAATTAGGGCCCAGAAATTAAAGTTTATTTAAATTTCATCTTCTGCTCATACAGGTGGCATCTTTGTCTTGCTATAGCAGTATTAGTTGTAAAACAATTTTGATTTGAAACGTTTTCACTTAATTTGTACACAAATAAACAAACGTTAATTTGAATTTCTTTTCTGTTCATGTTACAATACCCGTTCCTTCGGGGGAGGGGGGTAGCATCAAACAAAACACAACGATAGAGACAAGGACGTGCTCGAGAAACTCTGTTTCTTTATTCTTCACAACCAGCTGGTGTAAGTTTTGTATACACATATATATAATTAAATATTTCTTTGTTAACAAAAGTCCTTTGGCAATATTGTTCTTTCCCTTGTCTTACGAAGAAACCTCTGTCTTTACCTTGACGGCGGTTGATTTTCGACTCTACCCAACGTAGGTTATTTTCACGAAAACCAGGCAGAGTGATTTTCCTTGCAACCTCGAGGGAAACACGACAATACGTTTTGTAGTAGTCTGCTCCCGGAATCTAGTGAAGGCTTGTGATCCCCACGCCAGTTGTTTACGGCAGTTCGGCCGTGATGGGGGTACCTCTCTTCGGGGCTGACCCACGACAAGTTTTTCTCTATATCCTCTCAACTCGATCTCTGCTACGTAAGCGCTCCTTCTTCCTTCGTTTAAAACCGCCGTTTTAATTTTTGACTTTGCACTCCGGGTGCCTTCTTTTTTTGGCCCCGTGCACCTGATTCTTTTAAAGGTTACTGAATCGTTTTTTTTTTTACAACGTCATACTCTGAAATGAACTCGTCGACCTCACACACCTGGGCTCGTTCAAAGGTCACCGATTCATTTCCGTTGTTCTTTTAGCCTAATTGACAATCTATCTAGTCTTCGGCTTTTCTTCATGCCCTTAGCCTCCCCGCGACGTCTTATGCGTTATTACTCAACATGTCTGCATCATTATTTTACACTCATACAGATGGCATCTTTGTCTTGTTATACCAGTTTTAGTTGTAAAACAATTTTGGGTGCTTTTTTAGTATAAGCTCCATGCAGAAAATTATTTTCATGTAAAAGCATTATTTTGTACTTACTCAGTCATAGTTTCTTGGCCTTTTGGCTAAGATCAAAGTGTAGTATCTGTTCCGATGGATACTGCATCCCATACTGGTGTTGTCTTGGCCTTCGGGTCTTGATTTACGCCGGTCAATGAGTCTGTCCTGTGCAGTTCTGGGAGGTCCATTTTCCCAGGCTTTGCCTCCCCTCTTTAGGGAGGAGTAAGTTTATCGCTTACTGCCTGAGGTCTCTACCGGGGAATGCCGACGGGGCTGCCCAGGCAATTTTTAAACCCCACTTTCCCGACCTGACCTTGGGTCACATCTTACTTGTGGGAGTAAGATAAAAACTGGCCTTGTGCCTAACTCCTGGAGAGGAGTAAATCAATACTCAGTCATAGTTTCTCACTCACGGCACGAAAAAGAATTTTAAAATATCAAGCAGAACTTTAATTAGAATGATTTTTCCATTTCGATGTACAACCTGTATTCGCTGACATTTTGGGTGTCAGCCGACATTTTGGGTGTGAGCGGTCGATCGAATAGCCAAAGGCAATAACTCCGTTTTCATTGTTAGAATTTTAAAAAGAAAGAAACACATAAGCAATAATAATAAAATATATATTTAATCACAAATACACCAAATCCTTCAAGTTTAAATCATTCACATCCATGTTCAGAGAAATTCTTCAAAAGTACTAATTAGGTCACACGTGCCTACCTAGGGCACACAATTTCGCGACACTTATCTGCCCTTAGTTAGCTATTCCATCAACCGGCCACTCCCAAAATGTCAGCGAGTCGACGTTTTATATCGCCCTTATGGAAATGGAAAAATCGTTCTAATTAAAGTTCTGCTTGATATTTTTCAATTCTTTTTCGTGCCGTGAGTGAGAAACTATGACTGAGTGAGTACAAAATAATGCTTTTACATGAAAATAATTTTCTGCATGGAGCTTATACTAAAAAAGCACCCAATTTTGATTTGAATCGTTTTGACTTGATCTGCACACAAATAAACAACCGTTAATTTGTTTGAATTTTCTCTGTAAATCTTTCGATGTTTTTATTCTTTCGATTTGTTGTGCATAGATTTTTTACAATATTCACACTATTTGCTCACGGCTTAACTTGATTTAGTTTTTTTTTTTTCTTTGTGTCATTAGATACACTTATACATTCTATTCGGATTAAAGCCTATTATCAGGCACCAGTGTTCAAAATCCTATCTAAATATTATCAGCCCTGATTAGCATATAAAGAACCATTGTCATTAACAAAGTAGTCGCTAATTAACTGTAAGATTACACAGCCCTCGCCCTCCCCTTTCTTTATGATACACTCGCCGCCATCAATGTATTCGTGCGTTTAAGCTGAATACCTACACAGCTATTCATCAAATGCTGAGTGTAAGAAATTCTATCAGTTCAGGAATTAAAAACTGTTCAGAGAGAAATAAAAAGAAGATGACTTTCTCAGATTAGAATCATAGGATCAAGGGGGGGGGGCCAAAATGTGTTTCGGGCGATGAGATATTCTTTGACAGGTTATGTCAGCATTAGTTTATGATTGAACTAGAAGAACGGGTCAAACTAATCTCTTGAACAGAACAGCTTTGCAGCCATTTTTAGTTCCCCTTACGAAGATTAAAATTTTTGGCTAAGATCAAAGTGTAGTATCTGTTCCGATGGATACTGCACGCCTGTCCAGTGCAGTTCTAGGAGGTCCACCCTCCCAGGCTTCGCCTCCCCTCTTTGGGGAGGAGTAAGTTTATTGCTTACTGTCTGAGGCGCCCCTACCGGGGAATGCCGACGGGGCTGCCCAGGCAATTTTTAAATGGCCAGAGTGCTCACCTCTCGAGCGCTGGCTTTTAACCCCACTTGCTCGACCCGATCTTGGGTCACATCTTACTTGTGGGAGTAAGATAAAACTGGCCTTGTGCCTAACTCCGCGAGGAGTAAATAAAAATCAATATATAATGATCATAAACCTTACGTCACGAATCCTTATTTCAACTTTGATCAAAATCCATTGCATGATTTTGATTCTACAAAATGTCTACAAAATATAATGATACTAAACCTTATGTCAAGAATCCTTGTTCCAATGTTGATCAAAATGCATTACACCATTTATGATTGTAGAAAATGTGTAAACTTTAAGGTTTGAGCTTAAGGAGTCTTGAGAAGAAATTGAAATTCAGGGAATCTTACTTAATTGGTGTTTAATGACTATGGATCAAATTTAATGCAAATCTGAAATATTTGAATTTTCAAATGGAAGGTTGTGCCCATATTATGCCCTAAAGTCCATTTAAAATACGCCAAGGAAACGGAAATTTGGGGACTATTTATTGATTGATGTCTAATACCTATTGTTAAAATTTCACAAAAATCAGAGGCATCTGAATGTTTACAAAATGCGTCCACCCTTTTTTTTTTACTCTCTTTGCATACAACTAGATTAAACTAAATATAGCCCACATTTGGACTGCTAACGCTTAGCAGCTGTGTTCAAAAATTCATAATGATCGGCTAATTAGTTTAAGAATAAATTGTATACATACAAAAATATAAATATATGCAAATACCTAACTTTATATAAATAGAGATTATTACAGTGTTAGAATATAAATCGGTTGGATATTTTTCCTTTTCATTTCTTTTTTTTCATGATTTTTTCATGATTTTTTTTTGTTTTTAATTTGGGGCGATTTTTTTCTGTGTCTCATCTGCGTTTTTTTTTTTTTTTCAGTGTTTTGTATTGATTGTTTATTTATTTTTTTTGTTTTGGCATTGTTTTTTTTTTTTGTTTTTCATTGTTTTTTTGTGACCAAATAATCTGAACTTTTTTATTATTTCTGAGAGGGACTTTATTTAATTTTCGTGTTTTTCTTTGTTTTTTTATTTTTTGTTTTGTATTTTTCTTCAGTTGTTTTCTTGAGGAGGTTTTTTTAAATGTTTTTCTGGGGTTTTTTCTGTTTTTTTTTCTGGAAGGTTTTTTTTTACTTTTGTATTTATTGTTTTGTGTTTTTCTTTTGTTTTTATCGTGTTGTGTTTGTGTTGTGACGAAATAATCTGAACTTCTTTTAATGAGAAAAAAAATTTATAAAGATGAAGGAAGACATCTATCAATGAAGTATTGCTACCCAAATATTATTACTAATTACTACTGCCCAAACGAAAATCTCAAGAAAGTAAGATCGGCGTCTGATTGAATTAAAATTAATCTGGAAATGCCAACAGAAAGAATCATTAACCTCATTTATCGTTTTGGTACTTGTGCACACGCACACGCACACACGCACACGCACACACACACGCGCACGCACACACGCACGCACACGCACACGCGCACGCGCACACGCACACGGACACGCACACGCACGCACGCATGCACACACATACACGCACACACACACACACATCCAAAATGACCCCCACCCCCCACATGCCACCCATGGAATCGTTAATACAATTCAGAATCCTTTCTGCAATCCAACACGATTTGGTACAAATAAACTTCGAAATTGGGGTTAGGGTTTGTGTTACGGTTAGGATTAGGGTTGGGGGTTGGAGTTAGGGTTAGTGTTATGGTTGAGGTTAGGTAAGGATTAGTGTTAGGTTTAGGGTTAGGGTTGGAGTCAGGGTTAGGGTTAACGCTAGGGTTAGGGTTGGAGTTGGGGTTAAAGTTAGGGTTAGGTTAGGGTAAGGGTAAGGGTAAGGTTAGGGTTAGGGTTAGGGTTGGAGTTAGGGTTAGGGTTAGGGTTAGGGTTAACGCTAGGGTTAGGGTTGGAGTTGGGGTTAAAGTTAGGGTTAGGGTTAGGGTTGGAGTTAGGGTTAGGGTTATGGTTAGGGTTAGGGTTAGGGTTAGGGTTAAGGTTAGGTAAGGATTAGGGTTGTAGTTGTGGTTGTGGTTGGGGTTAGGGTTGGGGTAGGGATTAGGGTTGGAGTGGAGGCAGTGTTGGGTTAGGGTTAGGGTTGGGTTGGGTTGGGATTAGGGTTGGAGTTGTCGTTAGAGTTGAGGCAATGCAGAGAGCCGGATTGATGAGAAAGTGGAAAGAACAAAAATAAACAATCGAAGGAGAGGACTTACAACTATCTATTAATTTTTCTTTTCAATCTTACATAATGGTGTTAGCTGTGTGTGATGTCCAGATGATGATTAGAAATGAGTATTGTCTCCCTGGCATCCATCTTAATGAATTCCACACACTCGGACTTTTCTTTTGTGTCTAAGATTCCCCGGAATATCAAAGGATTTATAATCATCATCCGGACATCACACACGGCTAACACCATTGAAAATAAAAATAAATAAATAGTTGTAAGACCTCTGCTTCGATTGTTTATTTTTGTTCTTTCCAACTTCTAATCAATCCGGCTCTCTGCATTGCCTTCAGCCTTCTTAATACATTTGTTATATATATATATATATATATATATATATATATATATATATTGCTAGAAAGCAACCATCCTCGGTTTGAAGTAAGAACTTTAATGAACAGATATTTAAATTGTACAAGACGCGTAGAATATATATATATATATATATATATATATATATATATATATATATATATATATATATATATATATATATATATAGTGTGTGTGTGTGTGTAGCATTTTCTCATTTATGCAAACTTTGTCAAAAATAACAGAATTCGTCTGTTTAATTATACCTTTTTATTATTATTATTTTTTTATTAATAAATGTTCCTTAAGGTTCATTGCTTTTGACACCTGAGGATGATTTGACGAAACATCGAAAACGTTCGTAAAACCTATGGAACATCCACTAATTGTTTTGATTTTAATACAAAAACAACCATCAGAAAAATTGAAACAATAAAAAAACGTATAATTAAACAGACGAATTGTGTTATTTTTAACAATGTTTATATATATATATATATATATATATATATATATATATATATATATATATATATATATATATAATCCAGGTAAAACATCCACAGGGTAGTAATCCAAAGAATTTCAACCTGGTTTATAAAAAGTGCTCAATAACAAATAGAGCTTTTATATATGATTATTTTTATTTACACAGACATGTACAGTGTCACAGATTTTGTACATGTCTGAGTAAATAAAAATAATCATATATATATATATATATATATATATATATATATATATATATATATATATATATATATATATAATTAAAACGGTCTATGCGGATCAACCAACGTTTCGACGCTGACATGTCTGGTTCAGGACTTAATTTAAGAAGTTAAAATTAAAATTTTCCAAAAGAAACCGGACAGAAAAAAGATGTGTGTCGACAGACAGTTAACGTCATTAAGCAATTTTAACTTCTTTACTTACTTCAGAGTCCTGAACGAGACGTGTAAGCGTTGAAACGTTGTTTGATCCGCGTAGACTGTTTCTAATATTTATTCAATTTTACTTAGAAAAGCTCAAATCTATATTGAGCACTTTCTGAAAAAATATTGGTTTTACGGTCATGTTATCAATATATTTGAACTTATTAAATTAATTATATATGTGGGGGGGGGGCGTGTGTGTGTGCGTGTGTGTGTGTGTGTGTGTGTGTGTGTGTGTGTGTGTGTGTGTGTGTGTGTGTGTGTGTGTGTGTGTGTGTGTGTGTGTGTGCGCGTGTGTGTGTTCATACACATTACCACATCTAATGCAAGCTGTCTGCTTCCTTAACTTGTATGATAAACACGACTCCCATGTCCGCATGTATTGTATTATTGTGACAGTGGCTCCTGCTGCTGCTGCTACAGTTTAGCGAGGCACTGCCAACACCGCTGCAACTCAACTGCCAACACCGCTGCATCTCAACTGCCAACAACGCTGCATCTCAACTGCTAACACCGCCGTGTCTCTAGTTCTGCTGGCTGACTGCGATGTCATTACTGCTTCTCAGCATATGTGACTGCATTGTGGAGTTATCTAGATGACCCCAGCGGCTACCTCGCGTAAAAGGTGTTTGGCGTCGATGTGATCTGTAGTGCTGTGTGTGGCCCATCGGTTTGTCTGTGGGGCCTCCCCATCCTCTCACTGCAGTGTGTGCATGTCCGTCCCTATCGTACACTGGGGCCCAATCACTGGAAAACTCAACCCGAGCATATCTACGGATACCGTTTTGGGGCTTATCGGTCATCAACTTTTGGACTGACGCATAAAAATATCGCATTGGAGACAACAGAAATAGAAAGATGCTCCTCAGGTAAGGATTATTCCATTTTTTTTTTGTAGGAACCCTCACTCCCCCCCCTCCCTGGGGGAACACGTTATTATGGGGAGAAAAAAATAATCATTAAAAAAAAAATTAATTTGTTTGCCGTGTTTACTTATCTATGTACTTGACGTACTCGTGACCCGTTGGGTCACAACGAGTGTTGGGACGATTAATAAGAATCGGGAATCGGAACGTGTGGGGGTGTCGGAATTGGTGTCGGAATTGGTATCGGAATCGGAAAAATGTGTACTTATTTTCCGATGCCAAAAACGATTCTTTTATTTGTTTTATTTATTTATTTATTTTTATTTTTTTATTTATTTTTTTTTTTTGGTTAAAACTTAATTTTCCATTGTTGGTACAAATGATAAAATGATAAATATTTATTGATTTTCAACGACCAGTAAAACTAATATCTATCTATCTATCTATATATATATATATCTATCTATCTATCTCTATCTCTCTCTCTCTCTCTCTCTCTCTCTCTCTCTCTCTCTATATATATATATATATATATATATATATATATATATATATATATATATATAAGATCGGATTCTAACTCTACCTGATGACATCTCAGTTTGTGATAGCTGTTGATCGATAACATCGACATGCTAGTGTCACAGATTTTGTACATGTCTGTGTGGATGGATGGAGGTTATCATATATATAAAAGCTCTATTTGGCATTGAGCACTTTTTATAAACCCGGTTGAAATTCTTTGGATTACTACAGTGAATGTTTTACCTGGATTATTATTATATATATATATATATATATATATATATATATATATATATATATATATGTATATGTATGTGTGTGTGTGTGTGTGTGTGTGTGTGTGTGTGTGTGTGTGTGTGTGTGTGTGTGTATCACCACAAGAGTATTTTTACATTTGCGAAAATAGATGCGTACATTACATGGGTTTTAACGGTAATCCGAAAAAACAAACAAACAAACAAAAAACAACTTTATAACTAAATATTTAGAAATTTACAAATAATCGATAATCGTATCGGAATCGGGAATTTAGAACAAAATCTGTAAAAATATTGGAATCGGGAATTTAGAACAAAATCTGTAAAAATATTGGAATCGGGAATTTAGAACAAAATCTGTAAAAATATTGGAATCGGGAATTTAGAACAAAATCTGTAAAAATATTGGAATCGGGAATTTAGAACAAAATCTGTAAAAATATTGGAATCGTCCCATCACTAGTCACAACCGTTTCAGTCGAAATTTCATAAACTGTGACATGTCTGTCGATAAATTCTTCCTGCATAACAAAAAGCAAACAAGAAATAAAGAGTCTCATTATTGTTTGGCTATCTAATTTACATACGTGTTTATAGTGTGCATGAACACACTGTGTGAATTAGTTAAAAGAGAGAGTCACTTTTTCTCTAAATGCCCACAGAGACATTAAAAACTATTGGCGAATGGCTGAATCAGCACACAGTGAAAGAGAGAGTGGGAGAAATACATAGATACCACGCTGACGAGCCGCAGTAACGGCAAAACACGTGTCCGTGGATAACTATTTTATTTATAGATACCGAAGAGATATCGATAGATAGATAGATAGTGACAGAGAGAGAGAGAGAGAGAGATGAGTGACTTGTTCAGTTAATTACAAATTACAGCAAATAATATTTTTTTTATATAACTCAATCCCAGAATATTATTTTAGCATGTATTTTCTGGTATTTATACTATATTGGAAAAAACACTTAGGGAAACAAACGTTTAAGCAGTCAACTTTAGCAATAATCAACGAGGAAATCATGAGTTATCTCCCCCTGTGATCCCTAGTACTTGAATAAGCAAAGCATGAGTTATCTCCCCTTGCGATCCCTAGTACTTGAATAAGCGAAGCATGAGTTATCTCCCCCTGCGATCACTAGTACTTGAATAAGCGAATCATGAGTTATCTCCCCTTGCGATCCCTAGTACTTGAATAAGCGAATCATGAGTTATCTCCCCCTGTGATCCCTAGTACTTGAATAAGCGAATCATGAGTTATCTCCCCCTGCGATCCCTAGTACTTGAATAAGCGAATCATGAGTTATCTCCCCCTGTGATCCCTAGTACTTGAATAAGCGAATCATGAGTTATCTCCCCCTGTGATCCCTAGTACTTGAATAAGCGAATCATGAGTTATCTCCCCCTGCGATCCCTAGTACTTGAATAAGCTAAGCATGAGTTATCTCCCCCTGCGATCACTAGTACTTGAATAAGCGAATCATGAGTTATCTCCCCTTGCGATCCCTAGTACTTGAATAAGCGAATCATGAGTTATCTCCCCCTGTGATCCCTAGTACTTGAATAAGCGAATCATGAGTTATCTCCCCCTGCGATCCCTAGTACTTGAATAAGCGAATCATGAGTTATCTCCCCCTGTGATCCCTAGTACTTGAATAAGCGAATCATGAGTTATCTCCCCCTGTGATCCCTAGTACTTGAATAAGCGAATCATGAGTTATCTCCCCCTGCGATCACTAGTACTTGAATAAGCGAATCATGAGTTATCTCCCCTTGCGATCCCTAGTACTTGAATAAGCGAATCATGAGTTATCTCCCCTTGCGATCACTAGTACTTGAATTAGCGAAGCATGAGTTATTTCCCCTTGCGATCACTAGTACTTGAATAAGCGAATCATGAGTTATCTCCCCCTGCGATCACTAGTACTTGAATAAGAGAATCATGAGTTATCTCCCCTTGCGATCACTAGTACTTCAATAAGCGAATCATGAGTTATCTCCCCCTGCGATCACTAGTACTTGAATAAGCGAATCATGAGTTATCTCCCCCTGCGATCACTAGTACTTGAATAAGAGAATCATGAGTTATCTCCCCCTGCGATCACTAGTACTTGAATAAGCGAATCATGAGTTATCTCCCCCTGCGATCACTAGTACTTGAATAAGAGAATCATGAGTTATTTCCTCCTGCGATCACTAGTACTTGAATAAGAGAATCATGAGTTATCTCCCCCTGCGATCACTAGTACTTGAATAAGCGAATCATGAGTTATCTCCCCCTGCGATCACTAGTACTTGAATAAGCGAATCATGAGTTATCTCCCCCTGCGATCACTAGTACTTGAATAAGAGAATCATGAGTTATCTCCCCTTGCGATCACTAGTACTTCAATAAGCGAATCATGAGTTATCTCCCCCTGCGATCACTAGTACTTGAATAAGCGAATCATGAGTTATCTCCCCCTGCGATCACTAGTACTTGAATAAGAGAATCATGAGTTATCTCCCCCTGCGATCACTAGTACTTGAATAAGCGAATCATGAGTTATCTCCCCCTGCGATCACTAGTACTTGAATAAGAGAATCATGAGTTATCTCCCCCTGCGATCACTAGTACTTGAATAAGCGAAGCATGAGTTATCTCCCCCTGCGATCACTAGTACTTGAATAAGAGAATCATGAGTTATCTCCCCCTGCGATCACTAGTACTTGAATAAGCGAATCATGAGTTATCTCCCCCTGCGATCACTAGTACTTGAATAAGCGAATCATGAGTTATCTCCCCTTGCGATCACTAGTACTTGAATAAGAGAATCATGAGTTATCTCCCCTTGCGATCACTAGTACTTGAATAAGAGAATCATGAGTTATCTCCCCTTGCGATCACTAGTACTTCAATAAGCAAAGCATGAGTTATCTCCCCCTGCGATCACTAGTACTTGACTAATGTAAACAACCAGTAATCACAAACTAAGAAAGTAAAAAGTGGACCTCGGGTTTACTTTCGACAGCCTCGTAACTCTCGCTTCCCTTTTATTTTGTCCTCTAGTCCTCATATTCCATGAGCGATGTTTCTGACAAAGAGGGAAGAATTGCTGTTTGCTGGGTCAGAATCTCTCCATATAACACTTATCGTTGGCTAGTTTTTTACCTTCAAGTAGTATTTTATTTAGCTACTTACATTAAGTGGCTTCATGCCTTGTCTGGAGCGATTTCTATTAAAGCAAAAAAACAAAAAAGACAAAGGTACATTCTTCCATTGGACAGTGAAACTGATATATTACATTGGTTCTTCCTAATGTGCTTTTGGGTCTGAGAAGTGTTATTTTTAACTACGCGGTTTGATGTTTTCATATTTTTTTTTCATAATAAATGATGAATCTTATTTTATTATTAGAGTTATTGGGTGATATATATTTTAAAGTGCTTTTTCATCCAATTTAAAGTTCGGATGCATTTGGTTACAGTAGAATCGATTCATGTAGTTGGAATTATTGAGCTGATTATTATTAGTATTGTCTAAGTTTCTAATCATTAATTTTATTTGTTCGTCTATCTAAAAAAGTTGAATGATATATATCGTGCATTTTATCCTCACACACACTCACATGTCATTTTATACCATTTCAATGTTATAAAAGACATTCACGTCATTTCATGAAACTTATCTTTTATTCAACATACAATTGTTTTTTGGTTTGTTTGTTTTTTTTTTTTGCATTTTTGCTTTGTTTTGTAAAATTAGCACTGAAGATAGCCACACCAAGAAATAAATGCACAGGAGAATTTTACAAACATATTGGTGTTAGCCGAAACAACAATAAGTTTTATGAAATGACGTGAATCTGTCCTTCATAACATTGAAATGGTATAAAATTACATTAAAAATATTGAATATAGCATAGCTCTGGCATTACACTATTGAGCTATTATAATTACTATATTTTATAAAATTTATATTTGAATAGAAAAACTTCAAAATATAAATAAAATACACACACACACACACACATATATATATATATATATATATATATATAGTGTGTGCAGAGTTGACTGGTTTCGATGGGAATCCGAGTCAAAAAAGCTCAATGTACTTTTTTAACAGAGCAGGAATAAATTTAAAGGAAATAAACTAAACACACGTTAGGTTTGTCCGCATTATAAATTATTTCGACCTAGATGGGTCTCATCAGACGCAAAAACAGCCATATTTAGGAACTGAATGATGAGAAAAATCGTTACACACCGTCTTAAAATAGAGGGGGGGAATGGAGGGGAAAAAAGAAGAAATTCCCGTTGATAATTGGTCGCTTGTAAGAAAGAGGAGAAGGGGGAAGTAAGATGCAATGTTAGGTTTAAAGGCCACGATATATATATATATATATATATATATATATATATATATATATATATATATATATATATGTATATATTTATGTATATATATATATATGTATATATAGATATATATATATGTATATATATATGTATATATATATGTATATATATATATATATACATATATATATACATATATACATATATACATACATATATATATATATATGTATATATATATATATATATATATATAGATATATATATATATATATATATATATATATATATATATATATGTATATATGTATATATATCAAGTGAAAAGATAAAAATCAACTACTCAAAATCGGAAGAGAGGAGTAGATTTTTCACGCACAGCCGGCTCAATATCCTTTCAGATAGAGCTTTATAACAATAATAAATAACAGGTGTGGCTTATCTAAATAATTTATTGCAACTTCACGGTTC